>JAWQFJ010018020.1:0-15293 GCA_034096865.1 Theodoxus fluviatilis
GCAAAATGTGTGACGTGACCAATAACGTGACGTAATTTTCCCTCCAGGTTTACTGGAGGTCCTACAGACTTTATCTGTCTGTCTGTCTGTGTGTCTGTCCCGATTTAACGGCTGATATCTCAAAAACTGCTGGACGGATTTCCTTGACATATTGCACATTTACTGGAAGTTAGGTCCGATTGAATGTGTCAAATTTTCAGAATCGAGGTTTGAAAAGAAAGTGGTTTTTTAAGGTCATAAACTCGAAAGCACCTCCCTAATATGTCAATTGACGGAATGGCGAAATGCAAAATGTGTGACGTCATCAATAACGTGACGTAATTTTATCTGTATGTCTGTCTCTCTGTCCCGACTTAACGGCTGATTTCTCAAAAACTACTGGATGGATTTCCTTGACATTTTGCACATTTACTGGAAGTTAGGACCGATTGAATGTGTCAAATTTTCAGAATCGAGGTTTGAACAAAAGGTGATTTATTTAGGTCGTAAACTCGAAACACTTCCCCTCAAAATCAGTTGACGGAATGGCCAAATCCAGATCGAGTCAAACAGAGTTATCTTTTCCTACTTTCCACAAAACAATGGTTTCTTCGTATGTTGAACGTCTACCAGCAGACGCAAATAAGCGGTACTACGAGAAGATTATTGACGTTGATGGGTTAGATACGTATGAAATACCAAACAGTTCGTGGTCAGTCGACAAAAACCAGTTGCCGGACATAAACCACGCCAGGATTGTACAATATTTTGTGCTGCATACCGCTTATCCTCTTGGTCTAAACACCAAAGAGTAGTTGAGTGATTGGCGGTTTGGATGTTCAGAGGGTACGCTTGTCGGCTTTCGGGAGTGATCCGATGGTCTGGATGTGTGTACTGTGTGTGTAGAGGTGTGTGTGTGTGTGTGTGTGTGTGTTTGTGTATGTGTGTGTGTGTGTGTGTAGGTGTGGGTGTGTGTATTTGCGAGTGTGTGTATGCACGTGTGTGTGTGTGATATGGTGTTTCTTTCTCCAGAATTCTTGGACTTATATTTGCTCATTTTTGTGGACTATGGTGGTAATTAGCCAGCCAGGACATCCAAGATTGTAAGAATGTTTTACGTTATAGCACACATAATTCTTTTTATAAGTCATCTTGACGCTATTTTATTCTTTGCTGAAGAAGTTGCAGAAAGGCATCGACATTTTCTTATAAGTACAAACACAGAGAGTCATCTTGTTTTTGTTTTCTTTCTCTTTTTTGGAAGTATTTTGTGCTGGGTCATACTAGTTCTCAACTGGCACATTTGGTAGAGCGTTGGACTCTTGGTCATACGTGATCAGGTTCGATTCTGCGCTGAAACTTTTTTTCTCTCTCTTTTTTCGAGAGGTTGTGGGTTCGAACCCGACCTGGTTTTTTGTGTTTGTGTGTGTGTGTGTTTTTTCCCCCTCTTTTCTCGAAAGGTTGCGGGTTCGAACCCGATCTTCTTTTTTTTTTAATGCCAAAACCTGAAGGTTCAGCGCCAGCGGTTTTTATTAGGCCAGCATTCTAACTCTAGAGACAGAGCGTGTGTGTACGTTTGGAAAGATAGGAGCGAGGCAACAAACCAAATAAAGAGTCAAATCCACTGCGGGTCAAACAATCACTCCTGCCCCCACCCCCACCCCCACCCCCCTCCCCCACCCCCCACCCCCGCACCCCCTCTGATCCAGAGCTTATGTCCTATGCGTCTGAATCGTGCGTCAGCCAAGCAAACTCCGTTACCAAGCACGCCACAGCTAGGTGTCTGCCTGGCAGAGTGAGGTGGCGTTTTAAAGGGATAGCGTCTTAAAGGGATGTCGTCTTAAAGGGGTGGCGTCCAATAGGGGTCGCGTCTTAAAGAGGTGGCATCTTAAAGAGGTTGCGTCTTAAAGGTATGGGTGACTTAAAGGAGTGGGTGACTTAAAGTGGTGGATGACTTAAAGAGATGGCGTCTTAAAGATATGGCGTCCTAAAGGGGTGGGCGACTTAAAGGGGCGGGCATCTTAAGGGCGAGGGCAGAAGGAAGCAAACGTACTGCTGGCAACACATGTGATGAAACAGTTTGGCTTTGAACATCTACAGCAGAAATGGAAGCATGCAAATGTAAAATTCAGCAGGAAAAACTGAAACGATAGATCATGAATCAATGCTGTGCATGTGTAGGTTTTAATGTGCGTGCGTGTGTGCCAGCACGCACAGGCGTGCAGGAGTTCACATGAGCGAGTGTGGAGATGTACACCCACGTATGTACACAGCCCAGTGCCCTGCAGGGGACAGAGGGGGAAAGTTCCAGACTCGCCTGACTGCCACCTAGTGCTGTGATTTCTGTTCCACCAGTCAGCACCCCACACAGCCACTCAGTCACGTGTGCACCTCGTTCTCACAGAGGGAGGCAGACGCAGCTGTACATCAGGATGTCAGAAACACTTGTGGAGGGAAGTATATCGCAGTCAGTAGGTGTGACTCCAACTCAGGGAGACTTTCGTCTTCAGAACGCTTATGCGCGCGAATGTGCATGTACGCCCGCACACATGCGCGCGTACACACACACACACACACACACACACGCACACACACACTCACGTACACACACTCAGACACACACACACACACACACACACACACAAACACACACACACGCATACACGCACTATTACTCACACGTACACACACATACAGACATACATGTACACACATACATATACACGCATATATACACACACTTACACACGCCCGCGCATACGCTCGCGCATGCTTGTGTGACTGAACAAAAACATGGTGTCATAAAGATCAACTCACAAATGGTCAACTGGAGGGAACAATGAAAACACACACGAACACACACACACACACACACACACACACACACATACATACACACACAAACACACACACATACATACACATACATACACACGTGCTCATGCACACATACATACACACGTGCTCATGCACACACACACACACATACATACACATACACACACACACACACACACATACATACACATACATACACACGTGCTCATGCACACATACATACACACGTGCTCATGCACACACACAATCGAGTGCAAACACTCAAAGCATGGTAGTCTGCCATTTTCTGTCAAGGTGTCAACAGTCCTGTGACGACAGGCAGTCCAACTGGGAAGTGCAGAGAACGTGTTGTGGCAGAAGACTGCTGCTGTGACGAAATCAGTACGCATTGCAGTCAGTCATTTTCACCAGTGTAGTGTTGTTGTTATTGTTGTTGTTGTTCTTTTGTTTCGTTGCGGGCTTTCCTTGGACAGTTGGAGTGGTAAAAGTAGACAGAAATGCATCTTGTACAAAGGTAGGCAGTGGTTCCAACAGCGACATCAGGAAAGGCAGCGAAAGGCATGGACAGTGACAAAGGCCAGGCTGAAGAGACTAAGAGCGGACACAACCTTGTGTCGATGCGTTTGAAAGGGAAAAAACCTTTTGAACATCGTCTTCTATCACCGGAGTGGTAAAGAAACACTTTTTTATGTCAGTCTGCAAACTAATGCAATGAAGCCACATAGGCAACATTGGAATGGTCCTAACATTCCCTCACTTGATAAGCAGACAGCGAGGTGACTGGCGTATTGCCAACAAAAGACGAGGACAGATAAGGACGTCACACCACGAATCTTTCTGTGGGTGGGGGTGGGAGTGTAGCCACTGCGCCTTCCTACCCAACGTAAGAGACGAATGACCATGGACATAGTGACGAATTCCTCTTGCCCTAAACAGCTCTAACGATCTTCGAGATACAGTGACAGGCCGTAAAACCCCATCCACCCATCCATCAAGCCAAAACCCCTCCCAGCTGCCAGTGTTTCCACCATGCACTAGGCTCGCTGTTTGTCATGGAGTGTTCCCCCCTCCCCCTTCTCCCGTGAGTTGGGTGTGAAAAGAGACCCACCGTATTTACCTACGAGATTTGCTCGAGATGAATGAAAAGGGACATCGCGACCTGACATGCTCTTACAAAACAACTTTTGGTGATTTTTTAAATTGTTACTTGCCTTACATTGTCTACACAGGTGGTTAGGCTCAAAAACTGAATTTGTCCTCCTACACATCACCCCCACCTCCCACCCCCACCCCCACCCCCCACCTAGCCCTAATTGTTTTTTTTCTGGCTGATCTCAAAATGATCGCACAGTGGTGATAAGAGGAGAGCCAGCCACGTGAGGTACTTTATCGCCCTGTAGACTGAGCCCAACACCCAGGTCTAGTCCTCAGATGACTCCTAAGCACCACGAACTCGTTGTCAGAAAGCCAGTGTCCATCCGGAGTCTCCATCTTTCCATGACCGGTGCTGGCTCGCAACGCTGTACTTCTTTTCTGGATGTCCCAAGGGTGCGTCACCCTCTTTATGCAACAACGCATCTACAGTCTTATCTAGATCAGCTCACGGACAGATAGGATAAAAAGACTGCAGTCCTGGGCATTAGCAAGAATGAGCCGCAGTCTCTTCACGTCTGTTGTGATTCTCCTCCTTGCTTTCTTTGGGGGCCTTGGAGGTGAGTGAAAACAAATTATTTCCTGTTGTTTCTCAACAGCCTTCAATGAAATGAAGGAGACAGTCTCTCTCTTTCTTTCTTTCTCTCTCTTTCTTTCTCTCTCTCTCTCTCTCTTTCTCTCTCTGTTTCTGTCTCTGTCTCTGTCTCTGTCTCTGTCTATGTCTGTCTGTCTGTCTGTATGTCTGTCTCTCTCTCTCTATTTATTTCTGTGTCTCTCTGAATGTGTATGTGTTGATGCATTGATATGTGTGTTTGCATGTCTGTGTGTGCATGCCACGCAGTACCTCCTCCACTGTCTCACTTCAAATAGCAACCAGGTCGGGATTACAGGACGACAGCCACTATGCAGCGGACACACGGATGGACACGGACGGGAATATGGGAGACAGTAGGACGGATACACAGACGGAAGGACATTCGAATAGATGCACACACATACAGAAGCACACACAGACGCGCACACCGAAGGATACTGCCCTGCAGCATCCGACTAGAGGATCAGAGCACAAAGAGTGCTGGACACGAGATACACACACACACACACACACACACACACACGCAAACACACAAACACACACTCACACACACACACACACACACACAAACACACACACATTTCCCTGGCCTCCAGGACCATGGTGCTGTGTCAAGGCACAAATACACTGGATTCCGTTTCAATGTTGATGCCCGTGCCAGGTCTTTCTTCCTCTGTGACCATAAGACTCCTGCTCCTGCCAGCCTTGAAATCCCATTATCCAAACTGCAGCTCTCTCCATGTCCTGGGGCCTGTCATAAACAACACAGTCGTCACTGAGGAAACACTGTTTCGTTTTTGTGAGCAAAAGGTCTAGTTCCTTGGGCAAGGGCTGATGCAAGTATACCAGCCTGTTCCGATCAGTTAATACTAGGCAAGTAGATTTTGCAGTGATGTTACTTCACGGACATACAAAGTTCACTCGCCATTTTGAGGATCACACTGACCTCCAAAACAGTTGACAAATGTTTGCTGACCAGACCGCTAGTGCTGCTCACAAACTTTCTGGCGTGACCTCCTCTATCTAAAATGACACTGCTGCTATGTTGTCATGAAGCTGCTTGACCGCTCTCTCCTCCAAAGCTGCCAGCGGAAGCGGAAGTGGGCAGAATTTTTCTCCCCTGTTGATAACCTTTGTCAAGTGCAGGTCTTTATCGTTCAGACGCAGAAACATCTAACTGGCTGTGTATAATGGTTTTGTCACAGGGCAGTACTTAGTGATGTTCCTTGGATGGTGATCCAACTGAAGGCATCAGAGATATGCCATGATGGTCGTTATGCACTTCCTCTAACATATCCGATCGACGTAGCATGTCCATTAAGCACCTGAAGAGAATTCCCTTTCTCTATCATGCCTGAAAGTTCCCAAGAAAGTAAGCCTCCAGGATGACATCATCTTTGCCGTCTGTGTTCACAAACGGGGGTGAGAAGCAGCAAACACACCTGCCTGCAGCTTTATTGTCACACCACTGAGCACAGAGATGGGTTTGTCTCTGAAGTCTGTAAACACTACTGCTGTCTCCATATTCTAGAAATGAAACAGACCAGTCTTTCAAACACATTGAATCAACACTGTGGCTCCTGAGTTGATCAGCATTTTTAAAGGCCGCCATCGATACAATTTTATGAATAGTCTTCCTTTACCCTATAAAAGCACTGTTCAACTCTTGCTTACAGAGTTTTCTCGAGTGATGGCCATCCCCTCATCCTTGTTGGACCTTGGCTGAGCGGTTGATCTCTGCGAGACTTTGGCGATTGGTGTGATATGTCTTATTTCAATTGTTGCACTTCACCTGATGTGAGAATAAGTTTCCAGTAATCCAGTAACCTTATCGAAGGTTGTTCAAACTCATGAAGAGCAAGATTTTAGAGTCGTTCTCTGTTTTGTTCTAGTCTTGGTCGTCTGAGGTTGGATACTCATGAGGTACTGTGGCGTTGAAGGGAAGTGTGCTGTTGCCAGCCCCTGTCACCGTAGAATGGGGCCTTGAGCTCCTCTTGGCGTTTCACTTCGTGGTCGGTGACCCTCAAGCCAGGAATTCGATTTTCTTCCTGTGGAAGGTAGGATGGACTTGCCCCACCAGTCACACAACACAGACTGCCAGCTCAGGGAGATAGTTTCCGTTGCTGCGCCTTCTTGTGTAGAGCAAAGCCTTGGCCTGGTCTGTGTTCAAGATGTCTTGTAACCTGTCACAGACAGCCTGCATGAGGACCAATTTGTTGTTCCTGTTCTTGGTTGGCTAGGATGTGCATCAGCATTGCACCACTAAGGCTGGAGATCAGAAAGTGGATTTATCTTCTGCACCGAAGCCATCAGTCATTGCCTACAACGCACATCGGATGTGGTTGGCCGTCTTTCGCGCCTTGCCGCTGCAGGTCTGTGGATGATATACAGACCAGGAAAGTGGGAGGAAGGTAGTGAAGGTTCTGAACTGCTATTGGTTTCCAGGGTTCTCAATAAACTTGAAAAACCTGCACAGGAAATTTGATGATCAGTGTGCAGCGATTTGATAGGCTTTTTCCGAAAAGCGTTGACGTATTCATAATAACGTAACCACAAATGTTTTGAGAAAAGTCAGAGGTAGTTTGTTGTTTGAGATTTGTTCATCTGTCATGTGCAGCCTAACACCCGAGGCAAAACCCTGGTTAGATTCTAGTAAACTTTCAGGAACCCACAACTTCTGCTATGTCCTCAACGTGGATGTGCTCTTTACTGTTTCTGACTATCCATCATGCGTCTCGGTCGAATAAAAATCAGTCAGTCAGTCAGTCAGTCGGTCAGTCAGTCGATCAGACAGTCAGTCAGTCGATAGTTTGTCAGTGAGTTATTCATTCTCCGTCCGTCCGTTCATTCGTTCGTCCGTCCGTCCGTCTGTCTGTCTGTCTGTCTGTCTGTCTGTCTGTCTGTCTGTCTGTCTGTCTGTCTGTCTGTCTGTCTGTCTGTCTGTCTGTCTGTCTCTGTCTGTCTGTCCGTCCGTCCGTCCGTCCGTCCTCTCTCTCTCTCTCTCTCTCTCTCTCTCTCTCTCTCTCTCTCTATCTCACACACAAACACACACACAAACACACACACACACACACACACACACACACACATGCACACACACACACACACACACACACACACACACACACACACACACACACACACACACACACACTCACATTGATACACACACATGCACAAACTTTTATACAAACACACTCACTACCGCAAACAGTCTCTCATATATACACACACGCTCACTCACTCACAGACTGAAGGACAAAAATAACTCAAACATTGTGCAAACAGATACCAGGAAAATTCAGTAGACAAAGTCAGAGCCGTCAGTCATGGAGGCAAATTTTTTTGTCTGTCCTCCACTTCTTCCAGGGGAGGCAGCACCGTCAGCACAACGTCCGTGCTACAGCGTGTACGGGGATACCTTTGCACGAGCAGGCAAGACTGCGACAATGAACTGTGAACTGGATGGACATCCACCCTTTGTGCCTCGTCCTCCTTCCTACCAATGGTTCAAGGACGGCGAGGTCATCCCAGGTCAAAGCTCGAGGAGACTGGCTCTGCCCAGTGTGACAAGACAGGACGCAGGCAACTACCAGTGTGGACCCTCTGACTCCGACGTGGACAGAAAGGGCCTTGACCTTCACGTGTTTGGTGAGTATTGACGTATATACTACTTAACTTTTGCTAATGATAGTAACTTTGAAGTGACGTGTATTCAGTTTGACACAAATGTTGTGTTAAAATTTGATACTTCTGGTAAGGAAATAATTTCTAATTAGTATTCTCTGAAATATCTGTTCAAATTCTCAATTGTAGGGGTAATACGGGTTCACCCTCGGAGACACCGTCAATTTCACAGTTTTCTGAGCTATGGGAGAAAAGTTTGAACATCTATTCACATTTGGATTTCGTCTTTATTCTGTCATTTGGTGAACTGCTGTGATGAGAGATGGCTCCAGCGAGCTGAAGGCAACTCCTGACACCAGAACAACTTTGGTTTTGTATTGGAATGCCGGAAGGTGGATCCACTTCCTCCTCCACTTCCTAATCCTCCACTTCCTCCTCCTCCACTTCCTCCTACAATTCCCACTCCACTTCCTTCTCCATTTCCTCCTTCACTTCCTACTCCACTTCCTCCTCAACTTCCTCCTCCACTTCCACCTCCTTCACTTTCACCTCCTCTACTTCCTACTTCTCCACTTCCTACTCCACGACCTACTCCTCCACTTCCTTATCCACTACCTACTCCTCCACTTCCACCTTTTCCTCTCCCTCCTCCACTTCCTACTCCTCCACTTCCTACTCCTCCACTTTCTACTCCTCCACTTCCTATTCCTCCACTTTCTACTCCTCCACTTTCTACTACTCCACTTCCTACTCCTCCACTTCCTACTCCTCCACTTCCTACTCCTCCACTTCTACTCCTCCACTTCCTACTCCTCCGCTTTCTACTCCTCCACTTCCTACTCCTCCACTTCCTACTCCTCCACTTTCTACTCCTCCACTTCCTACTCCTCCACTTTCTACTACTCCACTTCCTACTCCTCCACTTCCTACTCCTCCACTTCCTACTCCTCCACTTCCTACTCCTCCACTTCCTACTCCTCCACTTCCTACTCCTCCACTTCCTCCTCCACTTCCTACTCCTCCACTTCCTATTCCTCCACTTCCTACTCCTCCACTTTCTACTCCTCCACTTCTACTCCTCCACTTCCTCCTCCACTTCCTACTCCTCCACTTCCTATTCCTCCACTTCTACTCCTCCACTTTCTACTCCTCCACTTTCTACTCCTCCACTTTCTACTCCTCCACTTTCTACTCCTCCACTTTCTACTCCTCCACTTTCTACTCCTCCACTTTCTACTCCTCCACTTCCTACTCCTCCACTTCCTACTCCTCCACTTCCTACTCCTCCACTTCCTACTCCTCCACTTCCTACTCCTCCACTTCCTACTCCTCCACTTTCTACTCCTCCACTTCCTACTCCTCCACTTCCTACTCCTCCACTTCCTACTCCTCCACTTCCTACTCCTCCACTTCCTACTCCTCCACTTCCTACTCCTCCACTTCCTACTCCTCCACTTCCTACTCCTCCACTTCCTACTCCTCCACTTCCTACTCCTCCACTTCCTACTCCTCCACTTCCTACTCCTCCACTTCCTACTCCTCCACTTCCTACTCCTCCACTTCTACTCCTCCACTTCCTACTCCTCCACTTCCTACTCCTCCACTTCTACTCCTCCACTTCCTACTCCTCCACTTCCTACTCCTCCACTTTCTACTCCTCCACTTCCTACTCCTCCACTTCCTACTCCTCCACTTTCTACTCCTCCACTTCCTACTCCTCCACTTCCTACTCCTCCACTTTCTACTCCACTTCCTACTCCTCCACTTCTACTCCTCCACTTCCTACTCCTCCACTTCCTACTCCTCCACTTCCTACTCCTCCACTTTCTACTCCTCCACTTCCTACTCCTCCACTTCCTACTCCTCCACTTCCTACTCCTCCACTTCCTACTCCTCCACTTTCTACTCCTCCACTTCCTACTCCTCCACTTCCTACTCCTCCACTTCCTACTCCTCCACTTTCTACTCCTCCACTTCCTACTCCTCCACTACCTACTCCTCTACTTCTACTCCTCCACTTCCTACTCCTCCACTTCCTACTCCTCCACTTTCTCCTCCTCTACTTTTTCCTCCACTTCCTACTCCTCCACTTCCTACTCCTCCACTTCCTACTCCTCCACTTCCTACTCCTCCACTTCCTACTCCTCCACTTCTATTCCTCCACTTCCTACTCCTCCACTTCCTACTCCTCCACTTTCTACTCCTCCACTTCCTACTCCTCCACTTCTACTCCTCCACTTCCTACTCCTCCACTTCCTACTCCTCCACTTCCTACTCCTCCACTTCCTACTCCTCCACTTCCTACTCCTCCACTTCCTACTCCTCCACTTCCTACTCCTCCACTTCCTACTCCTCCACTTTCTACTCCTCCAATTCTTCCTCCACTTCCTACTCCTCCACTTTCTACTCCTCCACTTCCTACTCCTCCACTTCCTACTCCTCCACTTCCTACTCCTCCACTTCTACTCCTCCACTTCCTACTCCTCCACTTCCTACTCCTCCACTTCCTACTCCTCCACTTCCTACTCCTCCACTTTCTACTCCTCCACTTCCTACTCCTCCACTTCCTACTCCTCCACTTCCTACTCCTCCACTTCCTACTCCTCCACTTCCTACTCCTCCACTTCCTACTCCTCCACTTCCTACTCCTCCACTTCCTACTCCTCCACTTCCTCCTCCACTTCCTACTCCTCCACTTCCTACTCCTCCACTTCCTACTCCTCCACTTCCTACTCCTCCACTTCCTACTCCTCCACTTCCTACTCCTCCACTTCCTACTCCTCCACTTCCTACTCCTCCACTTCCTACTCCTCCACTTCCTACTCCTCCACTTCCTACTCCTCCACTTCCTACTCCTCCACTTCCTACTCCTCCACTTCCTACTCCTCCACTTCCTACTCCTCCACTTCCTACTCCTCCACTTCCTACTCCTCCACTTCCTACTCCTCCACTTCCTACTCCTCCACTTCCTACTCCTCCACTTCCTACTCCTCCACTTCCTACTCCTCCACTTCCTACTCCTCCACTTCCTACTCCTCCACTTCCTACTCCTCCACTTCCTACTCCTCCACTTCCTACTCCTCCACTTCCTACTCCTCCACTTCCTACTCCTCCACTTCCTACTCCTCCACTTCCTACTCCTCCACTTCCTACTACTCCACTTCCTACTCCTCCACTTCCTACTCCTCCACTTCCTACTCCTCCACTTCCTACTCCTCCACTTCCTACTCCTCCACTTCCTACTCCTCCACTTCCTACTCCTCCACTTCCTACTCCTCCACTTCCTACTCCTCCACTTCCTACTCCTCCACTTCCTACTCCTCCACTTCCTACTCCTCCACTTCCTACTCCCACTCCTACTCCTCCACTTCCTACTCCACTTCCTACTCCTCCACTTCCTACTCCTCCACTTCCTACTTCTCCACTTCCTACTCCTCCACTTCCTACTCCTCCACTTCCTACTCCTCCACTTCCTACTCCTCCACTTCCTACTCCTCCACTTCCTACTCCTCCACTTCCTACTCCTCCACTTCCTACTCCTCCACTTCCTACTCCTCCACTTCCTACTCCTCCACTTCCTACTCCACTTCCTACTCCTCCACTTCCTACTCCTCCACTTCCTACTCCTCCACTTCCTACTCCTCCACTTCCTACTCCTCCACTTCCTACTCCTCCACTTCCTACTCCTCCACTTCCTACTCCTCCACTTCCTACTCCTCCACTTCCTACTCCTCCACTTCTACTCCTCCACTTCCTACTCCTCCACTTCCTACTCCTCCACTTTCTACTCCTCCACTTCCTACTCCTCCACTTCCTACTCCTCCACTTCCTACTCCTCCACTTCCTACTCCTCCCACTTCCTACTCCTCCACTTCCTACTCCTCCACTTCCTACTCCTCCACTTCCTACTCCTCCACTTCCTACTCCTCCACTTCCTACTCCTCCACTTCCTACTCCTCCACTTCCTACTCCTCCACTTCTACTCCTCCACTTCCTACTCCTCCACTTCCTACTCCTCCACTTCCTACTCCTCCACTTCCTACTCCTCCACTTCCTACTCCTCACTTCCTACTCCTCCACTTCCTACTCCTCCACTTCCTACTCCTCACTTCCTACTCCTCCACTCCCTACTCCTCCACTTTCTACTCCTCCACTTCTACTCCTCCACTTCCTACTCCTCCACTTTCTACTCCTCCACTTCTACTCCTCCACTTCCTACTCCTCCACTTCCTACTCCTCCACTTCCTACTCCTCCACTTCCTACTCCTCCACTTCCTACTCCTCCACTTCCTACTCCTCCACTTCCTACTCCTTCACTTTCTACTCCTCCACTTCCTACTCCTCCACTTCCTACTCCTCCACTTCCTACTCCTCCACTTCCTACTCCTCCACTTCCTACTCCTCCACTTCCTACTCCTCCACTTCCTACTCCTCCACTTCCTACTCCTCCACTTTCTACTCCTCACTTCCTACTCCTCCACTTCCTACTCCTCCACTTCCTACTCCTCCACTTCCTACTCCTTCACTTCCTACTCCTTCACTTCCTACTCCTCCACTTCCTACTCCTCCACTTCCTACTCCTTCACTTCCTACTCCTTCACTTCCTACTCCTTCACTTCCTACTCCTTCACTTCCTACTCCTTCACTTCCTACTCCTTCACTTCCTACTCCTCCACTTCCTACTCCTCCACTTCCTACTCCTCCACTTCCTACTCCTTCACTTCCTACTCCTTCACTTCCTACTCCTCCACTTCCTACTCCTTCACTTCCTACTCCTCCACTTCCTACTCCTTCACTTCCTACTCCTCCACTTCTTATTCCTCCACTTCCTACTCCTCCACTTCCTATTCCTCCACTTCCTACTCCTTCACTTCCTCCTCTACTTCATACTCCTCCACTTCCTACTCCTTCACTTCCTACTCCTTCACTTCCTACTCCTTGACTTCCTACTCCTTGACTCCCTACTCTTCCACTTTCTACTCCTTCACTTCTTACTCCTCCACTTCCTACTCCTTCAATTCCTACTCTTCCACTTTCTACTCCTTTACTTCCTACTCCTCCACTTCATACTCCTGCACGTCCTACTCCTTCACTTTCTGCTCCTCCACTTTGTACTCCTTGACTTCCTACTCCTTGACTCCCTACTCTTCCACTTTCTACTCCTTCACTTCTTACTCCTTCACTTCCTTCTCTTCCACTTTCTACTCCTTCACGTCCTACTCCTCCACTTCCTACTCCTTCTTCACGTCCTCCTCCACTTCATACTCCTTCACTTCCTATTCCTCAACCTCTTACTCTTTTACTTCCTCCTCCACTTCCTACTCCTTCACTTCCTACTCCTCCACCTCCTACTCCTTCACTTCCTACTCCTCCACTTCCTACTCTTCCACTTCCTACTCCTCCACTTCCTACTCTTCCACTTTCTACTCCTTCACTTCCTACTCCTCCACTTCCTACTCCTTCACTTCCTACTCCTTTACTTTCTACTCCTTCACTTCCTACTCCTCTACTTTCTCCTCCTTCACTTCCTACTCCTTCACTTCCTACTCCTCCACTTCCTACTCCTCCGCTTTCTACTCCTCCAATTGCTACTCCTCCGCTTTTTACTCTACCACTTCCTTTTAACTTCCTCCTCCACTTCCTCCTCCACATCCTACTCCTTCACTTTCTCATCCACTAACTAATCCTCTACTCTCTACTTTTCCACTTCCTCCTCCACTACCTACTGTTCCATCTCCTTCTCTTCCACCTCTTTCTACTGTTCTTCCTCCAACTCCTCCAGTTTCTCCTCTATCTCATCCTTGTCTTTCTCCTCATTTTTCCTCTGGTCCTCATCTTTCTCCACCTCCTCTTCCACCTCCTTCCTGCTCGAAGGTCAGGCATCGCTCTGTTGCGTTTTTGAGTGTGCCGCCATGAAAAGTTTATTTATAAATGTCCAAGGGGAGGGGTGTCAGAAAAACAGCCAAGCTGGCAGCAACAGCATCTGATTGGGTGCGTTTTTACAAAATATTTTTTTCATATCTTTTGTTATATGTTTGTGAATGACTGCGAATCTACTGCGGATGAACAGACAAATAACGTTTGCCAATCAGATTATGCGGCCCCCAAGTTTGGCTGTCCATCATACACTCCTGTTCTCGGACGAGTCTGCTAGTGTGGCTAGTTTCTGGAAGTCTTTCCGTTTTGTGTTCGTTCCATCGCTTATTTAATCATTTGTTCATTCTAATGTTGTACTTATGATCATATCGGCGTGATTATCAGTGCCTTCTTGCTTGTAGTTCCAGGTGACGTCGTGCCCAAACCAGAGATCGTCAAACAACAAGACAGCCTGGCTGTGTGTGGACGTCCTTACTCCCTGCACTGCATCTTCCTTAGCGTCCCCTACATCGTGAGTAGGGACACCGTGTTCACCTGGTACAAGGACTCTACAGAGGTCAAGGGTCAGTCAGGTGAAGTGCTGTGGTTGCACAACGTGACGGAGGCAGACGGAGGCCTGTACAGGTGCACTGCCAGGGAAGGACGTGTGGAGAGTACGTCCCCTCCCAGCAGTGACTACGACCTGACTGTCTTTGGTGAGTGGCGTGTGCAACACACACACACACACACACACACACACACACACACACACACACACACACACACACACACACAAACACACACAAATGGTGATGTCTCAACATTTCATGCGGACTACTGTGGAAAATATTTCTGTGACAGTGCAGGCAAAAATATTGTCAGTTTTGCCGTAGTGTCTTTTAGCATAGATTGTTCATGTGAATAACATTATATCAATTGAGTAGGCATCACTGTGGAAACAGTTTGAGTGTAGGAAAGCAGAACGATATCCTAAGAGACAATCAATATACATATCATACGTTAGACGGAATTGGATCTTATCTGAGCTTTCACTCTGATCACATTGAAAAGATTTCGAAACCCAACAGTGCAGAACATGAATAAATTATGACATGTTCAAAAGAAATATTCACAGAATTTGTTTTTTTTAATAAGTATTCGATAGCGTATTCTTTATCAGTATTTTTGCTGTTGAATGCACAACACACTTATGCAGCATATGCAAGTAATTGCCACGTGTGATCGT
>JAWQFJ010018024.1:0-22500 GCA_034096865.1 Theodoxus fluviatilis
CTCTCTCTCTCTCTATATCTCTCTCTCTCTCTCAGCACAGCTAGCAGTGTGAGTGCAGCCACTCTGCGAGCCAAGCGAGGGAAAGCTGCGACCCATGCCCATCCACCCCGTCGTCGGCAGCAGCCCTGGCGTTCCAAGAAGAAGTAGGGCCTTATGGACTTTATGGAAGAACAGTGACTTTTCGCTTCACACGTCCCGGTTCACAATACTTATTGAAGTCTTGATTTCTCCACCCCCACGCTTTCGTTATTGTTCGAGATGTTGGTACGGTAAACATTTGTAATGGGCCGGTGGCCCGAACACATACATTTTTCGTTCGTTCGTTCGTTCTCTCTCTCTCTCTCTCTCTCTCTCTCTCTCTCTCTCTCTCTCTCTCTCTCTCTCTCTCTCTCTCTCTTTCTCTCTCTGACTCTCGCACGCGCGCGCGCGCACACACACACACACACACACACACACACACACACACACACACACACACACACACACACACACACACACAGAGGAGAGAGAGAGAGAGAGAGAGAGAGAGAGAGAGAGAGAGAGAGAGAGAGAGAGAGAGAGAGAGATAGAGATTCACGTTCTTCACGCTGCACACAGGGACTATAAGAACGTATGTTTTCAGTCCTGTTAACTCATAACCTGCAAGTCTTAGGAAAGAGGTTTTTGCTTGATTTTTCCTCCTATCGTCCACTCACCTCACAGCCATTCATGAACTTTTGCTGTCACCGAATGTGTGTCCTTGTGGTGACCTAACGTTTTGTACTTCATTTAAACTCTTCTTAGTTGTGATCATTCAATTGTTTGCATTTTTCCATTTGTTTGTTTTACCTGAATTCATTTCAGTGTTTGTGCAGTGTGTCATGGATGAATGAATGAATTGGTCAGAAGGGGATATCTTTCGTCCATTTGATTTTACTCGTTGATGCATTTCACATGAGTGGAATAGGCAAAATTATTATTGGAAGCAATTTAGTTCATTGTGCCTGCTGCACATAAGAAATATTATGCTGTTGTGTGGCAAATTCAATTTGTCGTCATCTTAATGGCCATAACCGTCATCATCATTGTCGTCATCTTAATGGCCATAATCATCATCATCATTGTTGTCATCTTAATGGCCATAATCGTCATCATCATTGTCGTCATCTTAATGGCCCTAATCGTCATCATCATTGTCGTCATCTTAATGGCCCTAATCGTCATCATCGTTGTCGTCATCTTAATGGCCCTAATCGTCATCATCATTGTCGTCATCTTAATGGCCATAATCGTCATCATCATTGTCGTCATCTTAATGGCCATACTCGTCATCATCATTGTCGTCATCTTAATGGCCATACTCGTCGTCATCATTGTCGTCATCTTAATGACCATAATCGTCATCATCATTGTCGTCATCTTAATGACCATAATCGTCATCATCAATGTCGTCATCGTTGCCGTTACAGGCCCTACCCGTCTAAGAATCGGAGAACAAAATGTTCAACGCGCGTACACATCTATTGACTGCAGGAAATGTGCAAAGCGTCTAAGAGGTGTTAACGCGAAAGACGGGTTCGCTGGAAAGAAAGCATCATGAGGTCAGCTGGTAACTTGAAAGTAGCTCATCACTGGTCACAGACATTGCAATTGTGCTGTGAAAATGACCCTTTATCTTCTTTGCTCTGAAATGGCGAAGCAATAGTGCCGAAATGATGTTGCATGATTATGCATCTTTGCACCCTCTTGGATGCATCATTATGATTCCTCCGTGGTACATGTCCATCACATGTGATCTGGAAGTTGTGCCTCCTGTGCATGGACCTGTCTGGTGCTGGTGAATCAGAACAGCATTGATAGCGACTACCAGTCTGAACGAGGCACCCGGCCTATAGGAAAACTGAGATATTCACACGTAGCTTTCGACAGATCTCCATCCATCTTCATCAGCGCCAGTTGCAGTGGCTGGGAAGTAAACTCAGGTCACACGGCCCAAGGAATTTACCTGGATCTGCAGAGCTGATTGGCAGTGATGGCTGACTTGTAGAAGGCAGCCATTATTGCTCTGGTATCCTCTGTTCTTGGTTTAGCCACCTAGATGCCCTGCTTGATCCCCCCCCCCCCCCCCCCCTTATTTGTCTGCTGCAGGACAACTACGGATCTGAGTTTTTCCTCGCCAGTGTCTTTAGTGGCTTCTTTTGTAATCTTTTGACAGTGGTCACTAACTCCTCCTCCCAACGTCATTAGCTCATGCAGTCCTAATTCTTCACCTTCACATTCTATTCCCAAAATGACTCACAACTCATTTCCTCAAACGCCATAAAATACCGACAACATGCATTGAACTGAGGAGGTCAATACACATTTGCCCCGAACCAATTAAGTATAATATAAGCGCTAAACCTATCAACAATGAATACACATACCCGAAAATCAACTGACTTGCGCCTGAACCGCAGACAGACATGTTGCTTAATTTGACACTCAAACTGCAACAGTATCGGTAACAATACCATTAAAATAATGTATTCCCCATAATCAGACCTCCCATATTAAACAACGTTACTTTCCCCAAAACAACATAAATCACACAAAGCACCTTGGGCGTCCGGTGCCTGCCAGGGGTGAATTCAGTTCTGACTGAACTCTCTCTCTCTCTCTCTCTAGCCTCCCCTACGTCGAAGACGCTAATTGGCTCAAGCTCTCAAAAATTCGAAGCATCAAGACGTTCCCATCCCTGCATGACCGTTGTAAAGTCAAAACGTAACACTCAACCCCCCCCCCCCCCAACCACCCCCACCCTACACCCCCCCCCCCCCCCCACATTCAAATTATATTTAAATGATACTTCAGTTCCATATCAGTGGTTAGGCTTGCCTACGTCCTCGTTCTCGCCGTCGTCGTCGTCGTCGTCGTCCTCCTCCTCCTCCTCCTCCTCCTCCTCCTCCTCCTCCTCCTCCTCCTCCTCCTCCTCCTCCTCCTCCTCCTCCTCCTCCTCCTTCCTCCTCCCTCCTCCTCCTCCCCCCCTCCTCCTCCCTCCTCCTCCTCCTCTCTCCTCCTCCTCCCTCCCTCCTCCTCGTCCTCCTCCTGCTCCTCGTCGTCGTCCTCCTCTCTCCTCCTCCTCACTCCTCCTCCTCCTCCTCCTCCTCCTCCTCCTCCTCTCCTCCTCCTCCTCCTCCTCCTCCTCCTCCTGCTTCTTCTGCTTCTGCTGCTTCTGCTTCTGCTTCTTCTCCTTCATGAGGCAGAGTGCGGTGGCGTAGGGAGGACATAGTATTGTCACAAGCATTCGCAGGGATTGACTAGCCTTGGTGGAGATCAGTGAGCTGTGATTTTAGAAAGACAGCTTTCGCCACACTGTTGTGTACAAGATCGCCCATGCCGAAGACAGCCTGCAATACGCAGGTCTTAGGGAGATACCACCGCTGTCTGTCCGGCCGGGTTGTCTTATGGCTAGGTTCGTTTTTTCTGCCTAGACGAGGAAGTGCTTTGGAAAAGAGACGAAGTTTTTGTTGCCAGCCCTTGCCCTTTCGGATTCGGTTGTCGTCAACCGAGTGAGAGGAGACATTCGCCCAGCTCCCTTTGCTTCTAGCTCTCTCCGGAGATGTCGAGGTAGAGGAATGCAGGAAGACATCAAAAGGTAATGGTATACATTGCTCGGAGATCAAATGACCAACGGTTCGGCGGTTTTCCCAGATTGGCCTTACCTCTGCCTGGCTGGATTTTGATGCAAGGGAAGGGGCGGTTTCCTCAAGATTTGGGTTCCCTTCTTTGGTGGTGAATCAAGTTTCAGCGCTGTATGCAGAGTTTGCTGACGTTTTACCGAGGCGTCCCGCTTTTTTAAGATGTTAGAACGCAATCTTGTCTGCATTGGTGGATGCTATGTCTCACTCAATGCATTGTGGTTGCAGGATGAGCGTTCTGGTTATCTAGCTCTCTGTACTCCACATAGCCGGATATGGATTTGCTTATTGCTTCGCTTTGCCCCCAGCTGATCTCCCCCTGTGGTTTGGGGGTAAGAATAGACCCCTTGTGGGTTGGGGGTAAGAATAGACCCCCTGTAGGTTGGGGGTAAGAATAGACCCCCTGTGGGTTGGGGGTAAGAATAGACCCCCTGTAGGTTGGGGGTAAGAATAGACCCACCGAATCTCCCTCCGCATTTCATAAAAAGCGAATAATTAGGGGAATAATGGCTTGACTTTTCTCTGAATCTAAATTCTTTTGATTTATCGTTATCATTGGTTTAAATAGCCTACAAAGGCTGATAGGCCGTAAAACTATCCCTCCCTCCCAAGCTCCCTCCCTCCCTCCCTCCCTCCCTCCCTCCCTCCCTCCCTCCCTCCCTCCCTCCCTCCCTCCCTCCCTCCCTCCCTCCCTCCCTCCCTCCAAGCGGATCAAGTTTGTTGTATGAAACCCTCGATCGCTTTGCATTACTTCATGAAATAAAGCATTTGTAACTACTTCGCATGCATGCACTTGTTGCAACATCACCTCATTAGGGTAGCACATCACATGACAAAATATAGGTTTTAACTGCAGCTCATCACACACTGCCTGCAATTTAATGATGGTTTACGCAATGATACATTTAGACGTGCACAGACTTTCGAACGCCAACCTTGATTTAATAGGCCATTGACCTACAAATGTTTCTATGTGTTATCAGATTGATAGAAAATGTTGTTCGAGCCATCTTGCTTAGGCAAAATATCCGCAATGAAACACTCATTTTGTGTCACAGATTGTGTGAAGGGAACAGCACTTCAGATATCCTCGTATAGGTTGGCAACCTCGACTTGTGAAATAGATTTTGAACGAATAATTTGATATATGGCGTCTTAATTTGCTCATGTTTTATCAACACCAGCAATGAGGGTTTGCCTATGGTTTTGCATTGTTAAGAAAATATGAAACTTGGTAAAACTTCGTCTGTCCCTCCGTCTGTCCGCCCGTCCGTCCGTCCGTCCGTCCACCACTCACGTACCCATTCTCCCGTCAATTCTGATTTTACAGGGAAGCAAATGACCTGAATTGTGAATGAATAGCCCATTAACTGAAACATCCTCAGACTTCCTCTGAGGCCAATGCTAGAACTCCCAAATTGCGTTACCTTCAGATTTGATCCGTCGACGACAGACCCATCAGGTCCATACGACAATTTTTCCTTCATCGATGCCAACCCTGATAGTCCAGACGTCTGCACTCCTCATTCCTTGTGCACGAGGACGAAGAAAGGTAGCATAGTTCCTCCTAAGCGACTCTTCGGCTTGTTTGTGGCAAAGAAGTTCAAACGAACCATAGACTCAATCTTCTCTCAGATGAAAATTTCTCACCGAAATGGCGTGATGCCGCGGGGTTGATAGGTTTTGCGCCCTCAAGATGCCAACTGGGAAGTGGGAAATATAAATCTGATGATGTATGAAAGCGGGAGAGGCACACCTGATGGCCACACCCAGTCGATCGGAAATATAGTGGAACTATATTTTTCTGAAGTAATGACTTACAAGAAATTGTTTTATAAAAATCGTTTTTTGACTCACATGCGAAGCAAAAGTGAGTCTATGTACTGAGCCGTGTCGTCCGTCCGTCCGGGCGTCCGTCCGGGCGTCCGTCCGTCCGTCCGGGCGTCCGTAAAAAACTTAAACGTTGGATTTTTCTCGGAGACTATTAAGTCTATCAACACCAAATGTGGCATGATGGTGTATGATGACAAGGCCTCAAAAAACATACATAGTGACTTGACCTTGCTTCAAGGTCAAGGTCACAGGAGCCATAAATGTGGTCTCAAAAACAGTCATTTTTCACATTTTCCCAATTTTCTCCCACGTTATTGAGAATGGCGACCTCAGCTACAAGTGGTATATAGGTCAAAGCAAGCCCTATCTATTGATACCAGTTTGGTTGACCTTGCTTCAAGGTCAAGGTCACAGGAGTTCTTCAAAGTTGGATCGTATACATATTTTGAAGTGACCTTGACCCTGAACTATGGCAGATAACTGTTTCAAACTTAATAATTATGTGGGGCACATGTTATACTTTCATCATGAGGCACATTTGGTCACATATCATTAAGGTCAAGGTCACTTTGACCCTTATGAAATGTGACCAAAATGGGGTAGTGAACCACTAAAAGTGACTATATCTCATAGTAGAAAGTGCCAATAAGCACCATTGTGCTTCCTATGTCTTGAATTAACAGCTTTGTGTTGCATGACCTTGGATGACCTTGACCTTGGGTCAAGGTCACATGTATTTTGGTAGGAAAAATGTGTAAAGCATATCTTTGTGTATGATGTCATTGGTAGGTTTAGTTGTTTGACCTTGACCTTGAAGGTCACCTGAAGGTCAAGGTCATATAAAGGTCAAGGTCATATAAAGGTCAATGTCAAGCATGTGAGTCGTATGGGCTTTGCCCTTCTTGTTGTGTTTTTGTGTGGTGTTTTTTTTTTTTTTTTTTTTTTTTTTTTTTTTTGGGGGGGGGTTCCTATGCATGCACACAGAACGATTGTGTGTGTGTGTGTGTGTGTGTGTGTGTGCGTGTGTGTGTGTGTGTGTGTGCGCGTGCGTGTGTGTGTGTGTTTTTCAAGAAAATTGCCTTTATGGTCGAAATTGTTTCATTGAGAGACCTTTGAAGACTATCACGTGCAAGTCCTCGTGAGGAAAAACAAAGTCGAGCTGCCTTTTCGAACTCTTTGAAAGTAGTTGCTGCGGTTTTGTGGCCGCTTAAGCGTGCTTCCTGTAATTTACCTGAATCTTGGTCAGATTATCATATGGCTTGGCTCCGAGAACAGTGGCTGCAGGCTCCGTGGTGGCTGACAAGTCCAATATGGAATAGGTTGATCCGTCCACAAGGGCTGCAGATGAAAGTGTGGTCTGGATTGGGTGCTAAGATTTCACGGTACCTCCTGTTTTACTTCAAGTCTAGCTCAGTGATTTTTATTAGAAGGAGAACCTGGTGGAAGGTGTGTGCCATGCCTCGAGGCCAGCAGCGACAGGAGACCACTGGCGGTGGTGGATGTGGCCATTCTTGTCCACTACATACTTCACCTGCTGGCAAAAAAGTCTCTAGCACAGTTCATATCACGTGATGGAACTATTCCGTCCGGAATATTCATAAGGAGGTCACACGAGAGGCTTGTGGGATAGCACTCTGCTCCCTGACATCCGCCGTTAAAGTAGTTCTATTTCGCCTATAACTCATAAATTACGCTTGTTGAGAGAATAAACAAGCGTTTACTCGATAAAATAAAATGTCTGTGTTGAAACGGAAACACGTTTTGACAACTGAATGATTTCTGTAAAAAGTGGGAAAAAATAGTATCCACAACGAGCTATTTTTTGTCACAATTCTGTAATGCAAATGGTCAAGTCTATTACGCATTCATTGCGAACTGCGCCAGTCACGTGACTCGGGATCACAGAATGGGATGTGACAGGTGCTGGGGGATTTCTTCAGGCAGACTTTGTAGCGCTTCTTTGGGGCCCCTTTGCTACGGTAGCCAAAAGAAAGCTCTCGACACAGCCCGATCTTGGGCAGGCGATGATCCTCCATCCTGAAGACGTGCCTGCCCAGCGTAACTGCGTCTTCAACACCTGGCCTCGGTGCTGAGTGCCTTCGTCTGTTTGAGGGCTGTTCAAGGGCCACAAAGTACCCGAACATAAAATGCACACATCGTCTTAGCCCATTATGTATTGATTTCGTCTTCCTTGTTTCGAAAACAGTCCATGTCGGATTTGCTGCTTCAAATACTCTAGTTTCTTTTACTTGTTTTCGAGCTCAGAAAATGTCAGCAAAAAACTTCTGCTTGTGATGGTGAACTAAAATATGTATGTGATGAGGACAATTTTTTTTTTCAAAGAGAGACACATCTGCGTAAAGTGCCGTTTTATATATATAGTTCATGTCTGGTAATTTTTTTAAAAATTTAGAGCTTGAAACCAGCTTATCGTTGACAGACTTCAAAGACCTACATAATGGTAAATGCCACTCCAAAGAACATTGTTGCTGCTCATGTATCTTGATTTGCTGGCCTTCTCCACTTTATAAAATAGGTTTTTCGTTGTACGCCTCGCACTAAACCTGTGTTTAGCTGCCAGCATGCCAGACCTTGCTGCTACGAAAGCTCTCGTCTGCTCTGTAGGGAAACAACAATCTGGCAATTTTTCGAATCTTCCTGCTCGAAATGTCTTTAGCTGTTGAACAGTTGCCCCACTTCAGATTAGCAATTTTTGCGACTTCCTTTTTTGTGTCAGTCTGAAGTCCCAATTTGCGCCGACCTGTGAGTCTTAAAAGAAAGATGTTGACTAAAGATAGCTTAGAATTTTCGAGTAGTGTTGAAAAGCTGAGGATCAGAAGAAATGCAAAAGCTAATTCTTGAAGAAAGGCAAGGGATGATATGATATATTATTTGACCGAAATGTGTGCTGTCCAATCTGGGAATGGACAAACAGGCTCTTATATCTGTATAAAAGGGAGATTCTTTGTCATCTTGACTATTTTCTTACTGAAAGTCACGTTCGAACTTTTGCATTTCTTTTTCCCTCGGAGAATGTTTATCTCATGCGGCTTGGGCCCTGCGGGCTGGTTGAATGTGATGTCTTCGAGAACGCAAACCATTCTGATTCCGTTGATCTGGGAATGGACAAACAGGCTCTTATCTCTGTATAAAAGGGAGATTCCTAGTCATCTCGACTATTTTCTTACTGACAGCCACGTTCGAACTTTTGCATTTCTTTTTCCCTCGTAGAATGTTTATCTCATGCGGCTTGGGCCCTGCGGGCTGGTTGAATGTGATGTCTCCGAGAACGCAAACCATTCTAATTCCGTTGATCTCCCATTTTTGCTCATATTCGTGAGCTTAGCTGTCGAAAAAGAAATGATGTTTTGGGAAAGAGGAAGCTTATTGGTGTTTCTATATTGTTGATGTCCCGGACTTGGCTAACCTATCATAAGAACATTGTTTTCTACTTTGACGACCTTGCTCAGACATATTTTAATGTTCATATTTGGCTTGTAAAACGTGCAAGTAGACGCGTGTATGCATGCGCCTGCAACATAAACACGTTAGCACCAGCTGTGTAATCACGTACTCATGCATTCTGGTGTGTGTATCGTACATGGACGCACGCACACACACACACACACACACACACACACACACGCACACACACACACACACACACACACACACGCACGCACGCACACACTCACACATACACGCATGCACGCACGCACGCACACACACACACACACACACACACGCACGCACACACACACACATACACGCACGCACGCGCGCATTGTCACTGACACTTGCATATGCACATTTTGCAAGGAAGCACACGAAGGTGTTTATGTGATGTACGGTTGTCACATCTTTTGTTTTCTATTCATCTGTCGAATCGTTGGTATTATGTAGCGCTTAAAAAGCTTTGTTCCGCTGTATTATACTGTATATGCGGATATCTTTCAACCAGCCCATGAGGGGGCAAACTCGGTGTGTCTGTTTTCAGACTTTACATGCGGTCTGCCTACAAGAAACCAATCGAAACTTCCATTGGTGATTAATTTTTTTCGGCCTTGGAGTCTCAAAGTTCACTTATTAAGTGCATGGATTTGCACAGACTTTGCCTTTCTCTTCCATCAAAAAGTGACAGTCACACATCTCTGACTCATGAAACATCTCATGAATAACCCCAATTCCATCAACTACAGCTTTGGAGGCTGCTCTGTAGACGGTTCCACCTAAACTGGCTGCTACCACAGGTGATGAAACTGTCACACATAATTGAAAATCGTGAGACGCCACCAACACTACACCTATCCGCCTTGCCTTGCCTTGCCTTGCCGTGCCTTGGCGTTGTCTGGCGTTGTCTGGCGTTGTCTTGTCTTGCCTTGTCTTGCTTTGCCTTGTCTTGCCTTGCCTCGCCTCGCCTCGCCTCGCCTTGCCTTGCCTTGCCTTGCCTTGCCTTGCCTTGCCTTGCCTTGCCTTGCCTTGCCTCCCTCTGCCCCCCAGCCCCCCTACGCCCCCCTCCAAAAAGAAAAAAAAGAAATCGAATGGGGACCCTTTCTGTGATGGCCTTTCATTGAAAGAATTTTTTTTCAGAAGCAAGCTGTTACGAGTTCGATTTGGCTCATTCTTAAAAATAATAAGTCTAGGGGAAAGCACACACACACACACACACACACACACACACACACACACACACACACACACACACACACACACACACACACACAGCCGAACTGGCAAAACTATCTCACACAGTCATTCTATCAAACGATGTAACACGACAGAAAAACGGTGAGGACAAAGGTAAAAAACAAATCACTTTAATTAATCTCAATAACAATAAACAAGAAGGGCAAAGCCCATACGACTCACATGCTTGACCTTGACCTTTACATGACCTTGACCTTCGGGTGACCTTCAAGGTCAAGGTCAAACAACTAAACCTAGCCATGACATCATACACTAAGAACTGCTTTACACATTTTCCCTACCAAAATACATGTGACCTTGACCCAAGGTCAAGGTCATCCAAGGTCATGCAACACAAAGCTGTTAATTCAAGACATAGGAAGCACAATGGTGCTTATTGGCACTTTCTACCATGAGATATGGTCACTTTTAGTGGTTCACTACCCCATTTTGGTCACATTTCATAAGAATCAAAGTGACCTTGACCTTGATGATATGTGACCAAATGTGTCTCATGATGAAAGTATAACATGTGTACTACTATGTTATGAAGTTTGGAAGAGTTATCTTCCATAGTTCAGGGTCAAGGTCACTTCAAAATATGTATACAATCCAACTTTAAAGAGTTCCTGTGACCTTGACCTTGAAGCAAGGTCAAGTCACTATGTATGTTTTTTGACGTCTTGTCATCCTACACCATCATGCCAAATTGGGTGTTGATAGACTTAATAGTCTCCGAGAAAAATCCAACGTTAAAGTTTTTTACGGATTACAGGACGCCCGGACGCCCGGTCTGCCCGGACGCCCGGACGGACGCCCGGACGCCCGGACGGACGACACGGGTGACCTAGTATGAAAGTATAACATGTGTACTACAATGTTATGAAGTTTGGAAGAGTTATCTTCCATAGTTCAGGGTCAAGGTCACTTCAAAATATGTATACAATCCAACTTTAAAGAGCTCCTGTGACCTTGACCTTGAAGCAAGGTCAATCAATCTGGTATCAAAAGATAGGGATTACTTTGCCATATACACCATATATAGGTCAGGTATCCAATCTAAAAAACTTAAGAGAAAATTGGGAAAATGTAAACAATGGCTGTTTTTTAGACAACATTTACGGCCCCTGCGACCTTGACCTTGAAGCAAGGTCAAGTCACTATGTATGTTTTTTGACGCCTTGTCATCATACACCATCATGCCAAATTGGGTGTTGATAGACTTAATAGTCTCCGAGAAAAATCCATCGTTAAAGTTTTTCACGGACGCCCGGACGCCCAGACGCCCGGACACCCGGACGGACGACACGGGTGAGTACATAGACTCACTTTTGCTTCGCATGTGAGTCAAAAATGGATAACTAGAGGTTAGTAACAATGATCATAAAACAATGATAATTCAATTCAACCTTTAACCCAGAATCAATATTGCTCGCCAACCGAATAAAATGATCTTATCTGCTCCGAAGACTGTATCCGTCGACCATTCTGAACACAGAGATATAGTATCTCTGAAACAGGTTGGTCACGTGACTTCGGCCCCACATTCCAATGATTTTACCAATCAAAATTCAACATGATCAAAAGACCATTGAGAGTAAAAAGAGACGATTCTATTTCACTCCAATTATTTATGCCGATAGATAAACACAAATTTGGTGTTCTAATAAAACTAATCTAGGAGATTTTCAGGAAATCATTTGAGAACTACTTTTAGCGCGAACATCGTCGATAAGGTTGCAAACTGCCTTCAGCACGTGCGCTTGTCTTTGGAACTAGTCAGTATAAACGCATCGAAAAGGATTCCTATGGCTCCGGGCTGGTTTCGTGAATCTATGGTTATACTCTGGCAAGTAAATGCTTTCTGGCCGGAACCTGTGGTCTAACTGCCTTCACACTGTTTGACGAGCTGCTGAGTCCACACTTCGATCATTCGTGTATCGACTGATCTAGAAGTAGAAGGAAGATTTTACTCACTGTTGTCTCTGTGTTGAACGTTGATCGAGTCGAAGTTTCTTCCGTCCGATTCCGAAGTTCAATATCATCGGAGAGCTCAGAAGCAGTTTTTCTAAGTTTAATCCTTCTAAGCATACATTAAATTAATGATTCCTCATCAGTAAAAGCACTCAGCGGGTTTCTGGGCGTATCGTACTATCGGTCCACAAGATTATCATTATGCAGACGGGATTGGTTGCCTTACTCGCACAATGAAGTATAATTGTTGCTGTTGTATTCAAAGTCCTTATAATTAGTAGAGTTCACAATATTACACTCTTGTGATTCGATTTTTACCGCATACAAGTTTTACATTTATGGGAAATCGATGTTTAGAAAATGAACTGACGGAAAGATGGCTGCCAGTATCGAGTGTATCACAACAAGCGGAGGAATACACTCAACGATGTGATATGCCATTCACCGTGGCTGAGACTCAGTGTTGAATGGTGGTATGCATGTTATGGAAGAATTAAGGCTATCATGTGACCAACCTGTTGCTGAGACTATATCCACTAGTCTCAGCCACGCTGAATGTCCGTCGACAAGTGCCAGGTAGTTCTAAAACGAGGTCCGTCAACCCACTGGGTGGGGAGAGAGGGGAAGGGGAACAGGGGGCAACCGGCGTGCAGGCAGGCATGACGAACCACAGCGAAACGTGAATTTCACGCTGGTAACGGGTGAACGTGGAAGAATCTTGTAGGTCGCTTCGTGCCTTGGCTAGCACAGTGGCTTGAACTTTCGCCCTGGAGACAGGGCAGAAGCAGGAGTGTCTTGACTGTAGCTTCATACGCTGGCGAGCACGGTGACTTGCACTTGACCCAGGGGCGGACGCCTCACTCCTTGTTGACTGTGTAGGGAGGGAGAGGAGCCGTGTCTCTTTGAACGAGGTCGGGATGGCGTTTCACATGGGCGTGGTCTTTACTTGTTGAAGGTGTTTTCCCGCCCAGACCACGGGTAGGGCGGGGATTATATACTCGAAGCACGGACGCCTTCGAAACCTGTGCTCTCTCATCCAATGAGAACACTCGGGCCACGCCCATTTTCCCTCACGGTCCAATCACACGTCCCCCATATAAGGGGTAGTCATTTTCTGGAAATGTCTTCAGTCTAGTTTTGAAAAGGCGGCCAATCACACGTCCCCATTCCGCTCGCCAGCACAAATGGTGTACAAAGTTTTCCACTGTTGGCGACATATGGGTGGATGGACGGTGCTTCACGGCCCACCAGCCCTTCTAGACTAAACAAAACCGCTAAGCACAAAAAATCACTAGAACAGTTGAGAGCAAACGTAAGGCAAGTCACGGTGTCCTTAGTCACCCCCCCCCCGTGGGTTCGGGGTAAGAATTGACCCACCGCGTCTCCCTACAGGATTCGTAAGAGGCGAATGACTAGGGACACCGTGACTTGATTTGCGCTTACTTTAAACTGCTCTAGTGATTGTCGTGCTAAATGGCCTTACATAGCCTACAAAGGCTGATAGGCCGTAAAACACCATCCATCCATCCTTAGTCACTCGCCTCTTATGAATCGTGCAGAGAGACACGGTAGGCCCATTCTGAACTCAACCCTCGAACACACAGTGGAAACCATGGTTGGCGACCACAATAATTTACATACCACAGGTTAGTAAATACAAAGGGGAAAATGGGGGGGGGGGGGGGGGGGTGATCTCGTCACACAAGCAGTCATGAAAATATGTGAAGGCAGCATGTCTTGTTTGGAATGCATTCTTCTCCTCCGATTTGTGAGCTCACGTTTGGCACTGAACGAGAGGAGCAGGTCACGTGACTTGGATTCTGTGACGTAGTACCCTACTAGTGTGACGTACTACGTTCAAAGTGAGACTTACGCAATCATCTTGGTGTCAAACTGATCAGAGAGTGTTCAATACACCACTTACTTTGCAGTTGTCGGTATTTTTAAGTATGATGTTGTATTTGTGAAATGCCCTAGGTCATTTTATCAGAAGCACCCCGAACTTAACATTTTCACTTCAATGCACATTTCGTGAGCCACAAAGTTGGGTGTGGAATGTGTGGTGCAGGGCAACGTGCGTGGGGAAATTCTGAAGGAAGCTTTACCTGTATATTGTCGAAACTGAAAGGTGGATTTTGCATTATATAATGTATATCTAGAGTCTTTGAGGTCTTCCTTTGATGAAAGCCATCCGACTGTGACAGGCCCCCCTTGATGTAGCAGGAAATGCTGGGCCTGTTCCTTTTGTAACACATCAAGGGAGTTCTTGTCATGATTTGCACTGCTTTTCCAATTTTCACTGACATAACGTACGTAAGCACTGCAGTTGTGACAACCGCTCAGAAGTTCCTAGAAGGTACCACTCGTCTCGCCCCTGTTTGATTGGTGTCGTTGCTGCTGTCTGAAACTGCTTGCCTTGACCCCCTGGGCTTTATGGAGATTTCCCCTTTGTAGAATACTAAGTCTTTGGAGCCACAAATGGAGAAAACTCAGGAAATCTAGTTAATGTTGTGGACAGACTGCATTCTGTTGTCTGACCACTTCAATCCTTTCCCAAGGGATGGGTGGCCATACTCTCCAAGTGCGAGATCAGTCGGTTTCTTGAGCTGGAAGGTAACTGCATAACCTTTCAGTGGAAAGAACTGACGGCATTGCAGCCTATTTTACGGAAAGCCATCTACTTCATTTATTCCGCAGCAGCTGCCTTCAGTCTGTGGCAGGCTAATTCCCGAGGGAACTATGGCTGAACTTGCATCTCGGACGTCATAGCCATCGTCTATCATTTCACTATGTGTGTTTGTGTGTGTGTGTGTGTGTGTGTGTGTGTGTGTGTGTGTGTGTGTGTGTGTGTGTGTGTGTGTGTGTGTGTGTGTGTGTGTGTGTGTGTGTGAGTGTGAGTTTCATATATGAGAGTAGACGCACCTAGTTAATTAACTGCGGGAAGGTTTGTGGCTGTTAGACTGGGTGGAGGACTGTGACTGTAAGACTGTGGGTGGAGGACTGTGGGTGGAGGACTGTGAGTGGAGGACTGTGGGTGGACTGTGGGTGGAGGACTGTGGGTGGAAGACTGTGGGTGGAGGACTGTGGGTGGAGGACTGTGGGTGTAAGACTGTGGGTGTAGGACTGGGTGTAGGACTGGGTGGAGGACTGTGGGTGGAGGACTGTGGGTGTAAGACTGTGGGTGTAGGACTGTGGGTGGAGGATTGTGGGTGGAGGATTGTGGGTGGAAGACTGTGGGTGTAAGACTGTGGGTGTAGGACTGTGGGTGGAGGATTGTGGGTGGAGGATTGTGGGTGGAGGACTGTGGGTGAAAGACTGTGGGTGTAGGACTGTGGGTGGAGGACTGTGGGTGGAGGATTGTGGGTGGAGGATTGTGGGTGGAAGACTGTGGGTGTAGGAGTGTGGGTGGAGGATTGTGGGTGGAGGATTGTGGGTGGAGGACTGTGGGTGGAGGACTGTGGGTGTAAGACTGTGGGTGTAAGATTGTGGGTGTAAGACTGTGGGTGGAGGACTGTGGGTGTAAGACTGTGGGTGGAGGACTGTGGGTGGAGGACTGTGGGTGGAGGACTGTGGGTGGAGGACTGTGAGTGGAGGACTGTGGGTGGAGGACTGTGGGTGGAGGACTGTGGGTGGAAGACTGTGGGTGGAGGACTGTGGGTGTAAGACTGTGGGTGTAGGACTGTGGGTGGAGGACTGTGGGTGGAGGACTGTGGGTGGAAGATTGTGGGTGGAGGACTGTGGGTGGAGGATTGTGGGTGGAGGACTGTGGGTGTAAGACTGTGGGTGTAGGACTGTGGGTGGAGGATTGTGGGTGTAAGACTGTGGGTGTAAGACTGTGGGTGTAAGACTGTGGGTGTAAGACTGTGGGTGGAGGACTGTGGGTGGAGGACTGTGGGTGGAGGACTGTGGGTGTAAGATTGTGGGTGGAGGACTGTGGGTGGAGGATTGTGGGTGTAAGACTGTGGGTGTAAGACTGTGGGTGGAGGACTGTGGGTGGAAGAGTGTGGGTGTAAGACTGTGGGTGGAGGATTGTGGGTGGAGGACTGTGGGTGTAAGACTGTGGGTGTAAGACTGTGGGTGGAGGACTGTGGGTGTAAGATTGTGGGTGGAGGACTGTGGGTGGAGGATTGTGGGTGTAAGACTGTGGGTGTAAGACTGTGGGTGTAAGACTGTGGGTGGAGGACTGTGGGTGTAAGACTGTGGGTGTAAGACTGTGGGTGTAAGACTGTGGGTGGAGGACTGTGGGTGGAGGACTGTGGGTGGAGGACTGTGGGTGTAAGACTGTGGGTGTAAGACTGTGGGTGGAGGACTGTGGGTGTAAGACTGTGGGTGTAAGACTGTGGGTGGAGGACTGTGGGTGTAAGACTGTGGGTGTAAGACTGTGGGTGTAAGACTGTGGGTGGAGGACTGTGGGTGTAAGACTGTGGGTGTAAGACTGTGGGTGTAAGACTGTGGGTGGAGGACTGTGGGTGTAAGACTGTGGGTGTAAGACTGTGGGTGGAGGACTGTGGGTGTAAGACTGTGGGTGTAAGACTGTGGGTGTAAGACTGTGGGTGTAAGACTGTGGGTGTAAGACTGTGGGTGTAAGACTGTGGGTGGAGGACTGTGGGTGTAAGACTGTGGGTGTAGACTGTGGGTGGAGGACTGTGGGTGTAAGACTGTGGGTGTAAGACTGTGGGTGTAAGACTGTGGGTGTAAGACTGTGGGTGGAGGACTGTGGGTGTAAGACTGTGGGTGTAAGACTGTGGGTGGAGGACTGTGGGTGTAAGACTGTGGGTGTAAGACTGTGGGTGGAGGACTGTGGGTGTAAGACTGTGGGTGTAAGACTGTGGGTGGAGGACTGTGGGTGTAAGACTGTGGGTGTAGGACTGTGGGTGGAGGACTGTGGGTGGAGGACTGTGGGTGGAGGACTGTGGGTGTAAGACTGTGGGTGTAAGACTGTGGGTGGAGGACTGTGGGTGTAAGACTGTGGGTGTAAGACTGTGGGTGTAAGACTGTGGGTGGAGGACTGTGGGTGTAAGACTGTGGGTGTAAGACTGTGGGTGGAGGACTGTGGGTGTAAGACTGTGGGTGTAAGACTGTGGGTGTAAGACTGTGGGTGTAAGACTGTGGGTGTAAGACTGTGGGTGTAAGACTGTGGGTGTAAGACTGTGGGTGTAAGACTGTGGGTGGAGGACTGTGGGTGTAAGACTGTGGGTGGAGGACTGTGGGTGGAGGACTGTGGGTGTAAGACTGTGGGTGTAAGACTGTGGGTGGAGGACTGTGGGTGTAAGACTGTGGGTGTAAGACTGTGGGTGGAGGACTGTGGGTGTAAGACTGTGGGTGTAAGACTGTGGGTGGAGGACTGTGGGTGTAAGACTGTGGGTGTAGGACTGTGGGTGGAGGACTGTGGGTGGAGGACTGTGGGTGGAGGACTGTGGGTGTAAGACTGTGGGTGTAAGACTGTGGGTGGAGGACTGTGGGTGTAAGACTGTGGGTGTAAGACTGTGGGTGTAAGACTGTGGGTGTAAGACTGTGGGTGTAAGACTGTGGGTGGAGGACTGTGGGTGTAAGACTGTGGGTGTAAGACTGTGGGTGTAAGACTGTGGGTGTAAGACTGTGGGTGTAGGACTGTGGGTGGAGGACTGTGGGTGGAGGACTGTGGGTGTAAGACTGTGGGTGTAAGACTGTGGGTGGAGGACTGTGGGTGGAGGACTGTGGGTGTAAGACTGTGGGTGGAGGACTGTGGGTGGAGGACTGTGGGTGTAAGACTGTGGGTGGAGGACTGTGGGTGTAGGACTGTGGGTGGAGGACTGTGGGTGGAGGACTGTGGGTGTAAGACTGTGGGTGGAGGACTGTGGGTGTAGGACTGTGGGTGGAGGACTGTGGGTGGAGGACTGTGGGTGTAAGACTGTGGGTGTAGGACTGTGGGTGGAGGACTGTGGGTGTAAGACTGTGGGTGTAAGACTGTGGGTGTAAGACTGTGGGTGGAGGACTGTGGGTGGAGGACTGTGGGTGGAGGACTGTGGGTGGAGGACTGTGGGTGTAAGACTGTGGGTGTAAGACTGTGGGTGGAGGACTGTGGGTGTAAGACTGTGGGTGTAAGACTGTGGGTGGAGGACTGTGGGTGTAAGACTGTAGGTGGAGGAGTGTGGGTGGAGGATTGTGGGGCGAGGAGTGTGGGTGGAGGAGTGTGGGTGGAGGAGTGTGGGTGGAGGAGTGTGGGTGGAGGATTGTGGGTGGAGGACTGTGGGTGTAAGACTGTGGGTGTAAGACTGTGGGTGTAAGACTGTGGGTGTAAGACTGTGGGTGTAAGACTGTGGGTGTAAGACTGTGGGTGGAGGACTGTGGGTGGAGGACTGTGGGTGGAGGACTGTGGGTGGAGGACTGTGGGTGTAAGACTGTGGGTGTAAGACTGTGGGTGTAAGACTGTGGGTGTAAGACTGTGGGTGTAAGACTGTGGGTGTAAGACTGTGGGTGTAAGACTGTGGGTGTAAGACTGTGGGTGTAAGACTGTGGGTGGAGGACTGTGGGTGGAGGACTGTGGGTGGAGGACTGTGGGTGTAGGACTGGGTGGAAGACTGTGGGTGTAAGACTGTGGGTGTAAGACTGTGGGTGTAAGACTGTGGGTGTAAGACTGTGGGTGGAGGACTGTGGGTGGAGGACTGTGGGTGGAGGACTGTGGGTGGAAGACTGTGGGTGTAAGACTGTGGGTGTAAGACTGTGGGTGGAGGACTGTGGGTGGAGGACTGTGGGTGGAGGACTGTGGGTGTAAGACTGTGGGTGTAAGACTGTGGGTGTAAGACTGTGGGTGGAGGACTGTGGGTGGAGGACTGTGGGTGTAGGACTAGGTTGAAGACTGTGGGTGTAAGACTGTGGGTGTAAGACTGTGGGTGTAAGACTGTGGGTGTAAGACTGTGGGTGTAGGACTGTGGGTGGAGGACTGTGGGTGGAGGACTGTGGGTGTAAGACTGTGGGTGTAAGATTGTGGGTGGAGGACTGTGGGTGGAAGATTGTGGGTGGAGGACTGTGGGTGGAAGATTGTGGGTGTAAGACTGTGGGTGTAAGACTGTGGGTGTAAGATTGTGGGTGGAGGACTGTGGGTGGAAGATTGTGGGTGGAGGACTGTGGGTGTAAGATTGTGGGTGGAGGACTGTGGGTGTAAGACTGTAGGTGTAGGACTGTGGGTGGAGGATTGTGGGTGGAGGACTGTGGGTGGAAGATTGTGGGTGGAGGACTGTGGTTGGAGGATTGTGGGTGGAGGACTGTGGGTGGAGGACTGTGGGTGTAAGACTGTGGGTGGAGGACTGTGGGTGTAGGACTAGGTGGAAGACTGTGAGTGTAAGACTGTGGGTGTAAGACTGTGGGTGTAAGACTGTGGGTGTAGGACTGTGGGTGGAAGACTGTGGGTGGAGGACTGTGGGTGTAAGACTGTGGGTGTAAGACTGTGGGTGGAGGACTGTGGGTGTAAGACTGTGGGTGTAAGACTGTGGGTGGAGGACTGTGGGTGTAAGACTGTGGGTGTAAGACTGTGGGTGGAGGACTGTGGGTGTAGGACTGGGTGGAAGACTGTGGGTGTAAGACTGTGGGTGTAAGACTGTGGGTGTAAGACTGTGGGTGTAGGACTGTGGGTGGAGGACTGTGGGTGGAGGACTGTGGGTGTAAGACTGTGGGTGTAAGACTGTGGGTGGAGGACTGTGGGTGTAAGACTGTGGGTGGAGGACTGTGGGTGGAGGACTGTGGGTGTAAGACTGGGTGGAGGACTGTGGGTGGAGGACTGTGGGTGGAGGACTGTGGGTGGAAGACTGGGTGGAGGACTGTGAGTGGAGGACTGTGGGTGGAGGACTGTGGGTGGAAGACTGTTAGTGGAGGACTGCGGGTGGAGGACTGTGGGTGTAGGACTAGGTGGAGGACTGTGGGTGGAGGACTGTGGGTGGAGGACTGTGAGTGGAGGACTGTGGGTGGAGGACTGTGGGTGGAGGACTGTGGGTGGAGGACTGTGGGTGGAGGACTGTGGGTGTAGGACTAGGTGGAGGACTGTGGGTGGAGGACTGTGAGTGGAGGGCTGTGGGTGGAGGACTGTGGGTGTAGGACTGTGGGTGTAGGACTAGGTGGAGGACTGTGGGTGTAAGACTGTGGGTGTAAGACTGTGGGTGTAAGACTGTGGGTGTAGGACTAGGTGGAGGACTGTGGGTGTAAGACTGTGGGTGGAGGACTGTGGGTGGAGGACTGTGGGTGGAGGACTGTGGGTGGAGGACTGTGGGTGGAAGACTGGGTGGAGTACTGTGGGTGTAAGACTAGGTGGAGGACTGTGGGTGGAGGACTGAGTGGAGGGCTGTGGGTGGAGGACTGTGGGTGGAGGACTGTGGGTGTAGGACTAGGTGGAGGACTGTGGGTGGAGGACTGTGAGTGGAGGGCTGTGGGTGGAGGACTGTGGGTGGAGGACTGTGAGTGGAGGACTGTGGGTGGAGGACTGTGGGTGGAGGACTGTGAGTGGAGGACTGTGGGTGGAGGACTGTGGGTGTATGAATGTGAGAATGATGGCTGTATCTTTGGAGTGGGCAGGGGACTGACGGCAGTGGGCGGAAAGCGGAAGTGTGCCAATGATTACTGCCTGTGGGGACACAGCTGTGCTCGGGACACCGGTGGATGTCTGCGCTTGTAACGAGGCAGTTTCAGTCAGCTTTGGACAGGCTGGAAAGGTAGCGGTGAGCAACCTCAATGACAGAGTAGTTGTGCTGTATTAATAAAGATCTACCGTCAACCCGAGATCAAAAGCCAAAATAGGCCCACTCCCCATCGCTTCAACCCGTTTTGAATCATGGTTGCTTATTCCACCAAATAACTACATATGTTTAAGTATGCATAGCACACCATATGCCAGGGAAAGAACCTGCTTCTCTGCTGGACTATTGATAGCCTCTTTTTTAGGAGGTGTAGATGGTCCAGTATGCTAAGGCGTTGGGCTTTGCAGCGAGGCGCTGTGCCGTGGTTCATTCCCAGGGGCGGGAGAGATGGGAGAATAAGTTATAAATCATGTTGATGGAGGAAAATTGCTGCTACCCTGTCTTGTCACTTTGTCTGGTATGAATGAGTGCATGATTGTGCATGAATGTATAGGTGAACATCTATTGATGCACCTGATGGTAAACGTCTTTACGTGCCAACAAGAATGAAAGTTGTGATGTCTGTGGGATCTTCCCATTACCCATAGTGTTTAAGGTAGCGGTGATTCAATGACAGAGTGGAAGTGAGGTGGGAGCGGGTTGGAAGGGGACAAAGGGCGAGGGGGTAGAGAGGGGGAGAGGATCGGGCGGGTGGCCAGAGAAAGGGTGGGGTGGAGGGGAATAAAAGACGAAGGGCTGGAGGAAACCAGGTCTTGAGAAGTTGTGACTCATCAACAGCTGGGACTGTTGTCCAATGATTGGCCTCGTGGAGTTCGACGAGTCCCACTCTCCCCCGCGCTCCCACCTGCCCACCCCCCACCCCCCAACCCCCCCCCCTCCCCCTTCCTGTCCAATCTCAGTATTAAAAAAGTGAATGAGGTACCGCATTGTCTCACCTATAAAGGATTAAACAAAGACAAAAACGTTCATGTGCCTTCCGTGTTAGACACTGTCATTCTAAACAAAGCACATTTCATACATAGCAACTGCCACACATAAAACGCATACACCAAAGCAAACGCACACATGCGCACACACATGCCCACTCACCTTCGTCAGGTAGAACCTATGGACACAAAGCTTCCGGTTCCTGCTGTAGCAACTCGGCCTTGGAGGACCCCATGCAAGTCAGCTGACCGTTTCTATGGAGCTCCTAAAGAAACTTGGACACCATTGACCATCTCGCAGATCCCCGTTTCCAAGGTAACGCAGGTGTGTCCCTCTCTCTCTCTCTCTCTCTCTCTCTCTCTCTCTCTCTCTCTCTCTCTCTCGCTCTCTCTCTCTCTCTCACTCTCTCTCTCTCTCTCTCTCTCTCTCTCTCTCTCTCTCTCTCTCTCTCTCTCTCTCTCTCTCTCCAGAGACTCTTACTTGAATTATCCCCTAACCTTTCATGTGACCTCTCACCTTTCTTGTGTTTGGATTGCCCCTGGTCTTTATCTCAAGTTTCCTCTGGCGCGACTCCCAGGCGCAGGGCATTGGCTTGAAAAGATGGAAATGAATGAATGTATGAAGTAATAGCACCTTAGAGTCTGTGCAGGCTGTAAAAACCATTGGTCACGAAAAATAATGAGAGCAGGTTACTGTAAGAACACGTCAAAGTCGCGATTTCCTTTATTGATAATTCGTTTCTTGCGAATCGCGTAGGGAGATTTGGTGGGTCAAACCCTACCCGCAACTCTCAGGGGGATGGATGGATGGATGAA
>JAWQFJ010018024.1:27500-31599 GCA_034096865.1 Theodoxus fluviatilis
CAGGTCGAACGCATCCCCCGAGTCCACCTGACCTTTCAGCCAACAGCCTGCCACTTCCAAACCTCCACGTTTTATATCAACACCGAGGTTCGGATACATTTTACTCTTCTTGTTCGCCGAATGCGACAGTTACCTATTGGATCATTGAGGGCATGACGTCCAAACGTAGTGAACCTGGCTTCGTGAATTACACCGTTTGACATCACTTGTCTTTTAGAAACATTTACATATGAACATTTTGATTGTAGTGCGTTTTCTTATAATGCTCTAATACTCCATGCTCCAGCTGTCGAACTATCTCATTATGGACGATCAGATGGAACTGTTATGTCGGTGAAAAATGCTCTAGCCCAACGAATATCAGAGGTAAAATGTATCCATGACATCATGTTGATACTTAAAATACCAATTTTATTTATGACAGATGTTATCATTGTATGTATTTATTTCCCCCCAATAAATTTTACTTATTTTAACAACAAAGAAGGGAAACGTAACATTTTGCTCTTAGAAGAAGAGTTACTGAGGCTGCAAGGGGAGTGGCCAAGCGCAAGAATTCTTGTTTTTGCCGGATCTGTCCCTCAATCAAAAGAATGTATTCTGTCTATGCTTTACTCAATACATGCCGACTTTGATACTTGTCCCTAATCTAGTTTTAGACAGGGTAATAAAAAAAGAAATAATGTGCGTTTTCAGTGACTCTATAAAATGCCCACTTAGTATCCAGGTGTTGTCGATTTGTTAACTTCTTGTTCGTCTGCTGATTTTTTAAAAATTAATTGCACAATTGAGTCTCGGAATATCTTAACGGTAGTGTGAAATAAATACTCTTCTATACCGAACTGATCTTTAAATGGTGAATTCCATTGGTATCTAACACTGGTAGTACATTTTGGTGCCATGTTTGGTAAAAGCATTTTTTTAAACTTCTGCTGAAATTGCCTCAGAAAAAACTTTTCATTTCTTATTCCCTTGTTTGGCCAGGCATAAGAGAAACCGGACTAACATACAAAGTGTTTGATAATTTCCATCTAATTGAGATTCTGAGCAATATTGGAGTCTTTTAGCATTAGGTATGCCTGTTTTGAGAGTCGAGTGCATGACAGCTGACAGCTTGAGCCAGTATTAGACAGCCCTGGTATATGCGACTGAGATATGGTATCAGTCAAGATCTCCATAGACTATATACTTAGGTGTCCGTGTATCTAGCCCTAGAATCCCCTTGCAGGCAACTGTATGGCTTTTTTCAACATTGCCTGCCGAACACAGGGCCCATAAAGCAAGGGGAACTGCACCTGCACGTCAAAAAGCTTCAAAAACCCTTCTGGATCGAGAGAATGTAGGCTTTACATTGGCGCATATATCTGGGCAGACTTTAGTTTTCCTTGTACGACCAGGTCGTCGGTACAAACTTTATCGACTGTCTCTTGAGTCCTGTTGTCGAGGAACCATTTTTCGCCTCCTACAAGATTTTTCCGAAAATGAATAACCTTGGTTTTCTTTGTGTTTAAATTAAGGTCCAATAATTTAGACACACTGCTCAGGTTATCTAGTTTGTATTTCAGTCCAGAGGGGAGGGTTGAGAGGGAGAGAGAGAGAGAGAGAGAGAGAGAGAGAGAGAGAGAGAGAGAGAGAGAGAGAGAGAGAGAGAGAGAGAGAGAGAGAGATGAAGAGAGGGGATGTTTGTGACAGGTTTTCAAATTCAGTCTCTGTGTTCATCCGAATCATTGTTTAAGTCCCAGATGGTTCTATAATTGACCCTGAAGTCTGTGTGTAAGAAAGTCTGCAATGATTGCAAACGTCTATCAGGGATGAGTAGAACGAAGTAATATCCTCAGTACTCACGCTCCTGAGCGCTAATGGAAGTACTCATCACCCGTGATGGCCATCAATGTCCCTGCGATGGCAAAGGCGATGGAGCGTTTCGAGGTTGGATTGAAGGTTGTCTGCTTGATCCGTCTGATTCTCCACACTGTCTTTCCGATTGGTCTTCCCCTGTGGGTTCGGGGTAAGAATTGACCCACCGCGCCTCCCTACGCGATCCGTAAGAGGCGAGTAGCTAGGGACACCGTGACTTGATTTAAGCGTGGGCGCGAGATGGACTGCGCGAGTGATTTTCGTGCTGAATCAGGCCTTAAGACATAGCCTACCAAGGCTGATAGGCCCGTAACACTCCATCCCTCCATCACATCCCTCCATCCCATCATCCATCCATCGATCCATCATCTATCTATCTATCCATCCATCCATCATCCAGCCATCCATCCCATCCCCCATCATCCATGCATCCATCCCATCCATCCATCCATCCCATCCATCCATCCATCCCATCCATCCATCCAGCCAGCCAGCCAGCCAGCCAGCCAGCCAGCCAGCCAGCCAGCCAGCCAGCCCGTGTGTGCCTGCCCCATTGAAGTTTGGAGAGGATGGGAGTGGGTGTGGGTTGAGAAAGAGACACATATACTTGGATGGGTATATATTTCAAAACAAAATTAAAAAACAACAAAATGTCACCCGTTTCGGCAACCAATTTTTGCTACCTTCAGCTTGTAGTTGAGATGTCCTCCCCTAGCGCTTCAGTTAGAAATGAGTGTTGCCAGCTAGGAGAGATGAAAACAAACGTCAGGTCTACTAGGCCTCCTACGAGGTTGGTTATCGATTCAGCATGTTCTTGGTCACCGAAATCTGTGACAAGCGCATTAAGTCGTAAAACATAAGTTTCTCCTCGCTGTTCTGGGCGAGCTGCCGTGACTACTCGTGTAGGGAATCAGATAAATGAAGTCAGTCGCTTGAACGAAATGCGAATGTTTATGGCTGAGAATGAAGAGTCGCAAACATTGATTTCTTCTCTATTCGTGACGCGTACGCACGCAGGCGACGAGAAGCCCAGAAGGGAAAACGGTGTGGAATAAAGAACGTGGTAGAACCAGTTCGTGTGAAAGAACAAGATTTTAGCCAAAGCGGATCGACTGATAAAACTGAGGTCCAGATCTGACGTAAGGCTTCGATGTTTTCCGGATCTGCTTAGGCTGCCGTTTAAATCGTTGCTGAGGGATGGGTGGGATGGGGATGGGGGAAGGGGTGGGTGGGTGGAATGGGGATGGGGGAAGAGGTGGGTGGGTGGTTGTGATGGAAAGAAACATACCCCAGACGTATAGGATTCAAGACTGGCTGGATGCTGTAACAATTAGTATTCAAGACTGGGCTGGATGCTGTAACAATGACGCAGGCTGGTTTGTCCCTTGTCTATTCACCAGTAATCCTTGGCTTCAGCGCTTCTTGTTAGCAGCGTTACTGGCGACAGCACACATTCATAAGAGAGGTGCATCATGTGCATCTTTCGTGAGGAAGGGATGTGGATAGGGTTTATGGGGGATTGGGGTGGGGATAAGCAGTGGGAAATGGGGGTGAAGATAAGCAGTGGGGGATTAAGGTGGGGGTATGCAGTGGGGAGTGGGAGGTGAGCGGTAGGCAGTGGGGGGAGGTAGGGACCCTACGTCGTGGGTGTGAGGTGAGGCGTATGGCTAGTGGGAGGTGAGGTGAGGTTAGGCAGGGGGGGCGGGCGGTGTGGGGGGTTTTCTTGTGCGGGAATGGGAGTGAGGGTAGGCAGTGGGGGATGGGGGAGAGGGTAGGCAGTGGGGGATGGGGGTGAGGGTAGGCGTGGGGGTGAGGGTGAGGGTAGGCAGTGGGGGTGAGGGTGAGGGTAGGCAGTGGGGGTGAGGGTGAGGGTAGGCAGTGGGGGATGGGGGTGAGGGTAGGCAGTGGGGGTGAGGGTGAGGGTAGGCAGTGGGGGTGAGGGTGAGGGTAGGCAGTGGGGGTGAGGGTAGGCAGTGGGGGGGTGAGAGGAGGCCAGTGGGGGTAATGGGGGTGAGGATAGTCGAATGGGGGTGAGGGTATAGACCATGTGGGGGTGAGGTGAAGAGTAGGCCAGTTGGGGGTGAGGGTGAGGGAGTCAGCATGCGTGGGTGCCGGGTTAGACCAGTGGTTGGGCGGGGGTGAAGTGTAGGGGTACAGTGGGGGGTCAGGGGTGAGAGTTAGGGCAGTGGGGTTAAGGGTGAGGGTAGGGCAGTGGGGATTGGGGGGTGAGGGGTAAAAGAAG
>JAWQFJ010018025.1:0-10817 GCA_034096865.1 Theodoxus fluviatilis
CAGAGACAGGTATTTTTGGCCAGTCGTTGCCTTGTCCTTTCCAACTTTTGTCATGGAATGTTGATGGTTTGATCTCAAAACTTGACGATCCTGATTTTTTCCGTATATTGATTCTTTTACATGTGTCTGCCTCTATGAAACCTTTGTTGAGAATTTTGATCTTACTCACTGCCTAGAATCCTATGTTAAATTCTTTGCACCTGCGAAGAAACTCTCTGCTAAAGGTCGCATGTCTGGAGGTCTTCTTTTTCTCGTTAAGAAGAATATAGCTAACTCATTCAAACGTATTCACTGTGTGTACGATAACATTGTGGTTTTTAGAGTGAACCGAACCTTGTTTAACTCTGAGAGAGACATGTTGATGTTTTTCGCCTATGTGCCTCCCCACGGTTCACCATATTATGACACGGTAGACGAACGTGATGGTATATGTACTCTTGAAAAATGTGTCGCCGAGGTTATAACTGCAAATCAGGATTGTTTTCTTTTGATATGTGGTGATCTGAATGCCAGGACAGGTTGCCTGAATACTGACAATGGTGATATATATGATATGGTCTCTGATGTTGTTAACAACTGTAGATATTTACAAGATACTTGCGTAAATGACTTTGGCAGATCCTTGCTGGCATTTTGTACTGCTTATGATCTTAGTATTATGAATGGTATGATGGGTGATGAGTCCGGAAAATTTACATATGTGTCCCATGCGGGTAGCAGTGTAATAGACTATTGCATTGTATCAAAGGACTTACTCAGCACATTTGCATCCCTACGTATTGTTGAAACAATCGTCTCGCCCCATATGTGCATAGAGTTAGCCATGACGGGTAGGCAAAGCAGCAATGATGACAATGAGGCTATACAGAATAATGTGAGAATAATTTGGGATGAGAGTCTTACTAATGAATACTTAAGTAACCTTCAGGGTTGCCTTGCTCAGTACAAAGTTACGGAGATGATGGCAGAGCCCCAGTTAGATATAAATGCTGCTACTAACATTATCACACAATGCTATGTCGAAGCAGCGGCTATCTTTAAAAGATCATGTGGCAATCGGTTGAAAAGGCCAGGGAAAGAATGGTTTGATAAAGAGTGTGCTGTTACAAAAAAGACTGCCAGAAGACAGTTGCGCACTTTTTTGCATACAGGGTCTGATGAAGACAGACGTATCTACCTATCCATTAGAAACAAGTACAAACAAATGATTAGAAGTAAAAAACAGGAATACAGAACAGGTGTAAGCACGGCACTAACTCGAGATATCCGCGATTCCGCAAAATTCTGGCGTCAGGTGAGGAGGCTGAGCGTTGTAGGCAGAGTTCCATGTCATATTCCCCTCCAAACTTGGTATGAACACTTCAAGAATGTGTTCTCGTATACGAGCCCTCTTGTAACATCTTACTGCAATGCACTTGTAACGGATGAAAGCCAGGAACTTGATATAAACTTACCTATCACTCAGGACGAGGTTGCAGGTGCCCTGAGGCATTTAGGAACCCGAAAGTCAACTGGTGGTGACGGCATTACTGCTGAAATGTTAAAATCATCTCCCAATTTGATGTTGCCCTTTCTAGTAACGTTGTTTAATGCAATTTTCAATGCTGGTATATTCCCTGACATTTGGTGCGAGTCTATAATTGTTCCAATACACAAAAGCGGGCCCCTCGAAAATCCAGACAATTATAGGGGCATAGCTCTAACTAGCAATTTAAGCAAGATTTTTACACACATAATCAGCCAGAGACTACAGGGATGGGCAGAAGACCATGATCTGATAAGAGAAGAACAAGCAGGTTTCAGAAGGGGATATAGTACCATTGATAACATTTTTGTTTTACACAGCATTGTAGAAAAACATCTATGCAAAAAGAAAAAGCTATATGTGTGTTATGTCGACTTTAAAAAGGCATTTGACACGGTGAAGCGGCACATTCTGTGGGAGATCCTGCAGGAAAATGGTATCAAGGGGAAGCTACTGTGTATTCTCGAATCAATGTATAAAACTGTACTCTATCGTGTCAAAAGCGATCAAGGCTGTAGTGATATGTTCGAATCGAGCATGGGCCTAAAACAAGGGTGTAAAATCAGTCCGATCCTGTTTTCCTATCTTATTAATTACCTAGCTGATGAAGTTGCAGCCAATAGTAAACACGGAATTCAGCTGGCACCTAATACTCCTGATTTGAGTGCACTCCTCTTCGCGGATGATATTGCTCTTATCTCTGACACGACACTAGGCCTTCAGAACCAGCTCAATCACCTAAAAAAAGCTGCCGATAAATTGGGTCTTATAGTTAATGTAGGAAAGACAAAAGTAGTTGTCTACAGATTAGGGGGACACTTAGCCAGACATGAAAAATGGTTCCTTGGTGATACAAAGCTGGAAGTTGTAAGCGAATATAAATATCTAGGTAATGTATTGTCCACGAAACTATGCTCGAATGTAATACAGACTGACATAGCATGTAGAGCTAAGGCTGCACTTATGATGGTTGTGAAGGCTTTAAGAAAACTTGTGCACGTGACCCCTCAAGTCTTCTTTAAATTATTTGACGCCAAAATTCAACCTATATTGTTATATGGGGCGGAGGTGTGGGGAACAGGCAACTGTAAGATTGCTGAAACTGTACATCTTAGTGCTATCAAGAGATTTTTGAATGTGTCACCCAGAACCCCGAATGTTATGGTTTATGGGGATACAGGGAGATTTCCTGTGTATGTGAACGCTCGTATACGTGTTATTAAATACTGGCTAAGAATCCTAAAAATGGAAGAACATAGACTGCCTCGTAGAGTGTATAGCATGATGCTCTGTACATCCGACTACATGAACAATTGGGTGTCCAAAGTTAAAAGCATCTTGATTGATTGTGATTTAGAGAGTTTTTGGTGGGATCAGAGAGTAAATAACGAATGTACACTTCTCAGAACGCTAAGGGAGAGACTGATATATAAGTTCTATGAGAACTGGAGTGGAAGACTGATGACAAGTGAGAGGTATGTGTTCTATCGACAATTCAAAAGCACATGTCGGAGTGAACAATATCTTTTGGATATAGACAAAAAGATTTTCAGAGATACTTATATAAGATTTCGTATGGGTGTCTCAGAACTGTATTGCCATAGACTGAGATATGCAAAAGAAAATGTACAAAAGTTATGCCCATTATGTAGAGAACAATATGAAACTGAAACTCATTTTCTTCTCCGATGTCCAGTCTTGGGGGATTTGAAGGAGCACTACTTACATGAATACCTCGATCTAAATTGTGCTGACCCAGTGGCTGTTGTAATGTCTTCTCAAAGAAAGTCTACAATAAGAGCAACAGGTATATATTTGTACAAGGCTTTCATGCGTAGAAAGGATGCTGCAGAATCTGCAGAGCGCGATGACTTCTACTTAGATTAGCACTATAGAGTGGTAAATTACCCTGCCGATGGAAAGTGTACACTATGTTCTCAGCCTTTAACTTACTTGTGATGTACCGAATGCTTGAAAAGGGCCGGTGGCCTGCTCAATAAATTTGTTGTTGTTGTTGTTGGTCCTGGTGTGCTTAGAGTATAACAGTCTTTTTCATGCGCAGCATGTTCCCGGCAAGGACAACGTGTTGGCGGATCTTCTCTCCCGCCATCAACTGGTGGCCTTCAAACGTGCCGCTCCGGAAGCCAATCCGGTCCCGGAACCCACACCTCCCCTCCCACCATTGACGCCTTGAAGGCATCCGTAAATTCCCTCCTCCACAGGTCACTCGCTCCGTCCACGCAGGCTTCCTACAAACGTAGCTGGGTCCTCTTCACATCCTTTGCACTTGACTACGACCTCAGCACGTCCCTACCCGTTTCACCTGATCATCTGGCCCTCTTCATTGCCTTTCTGGTTGCAAAATCCTATGCTCCCTCTACCATTTCTACCTGCATCTCAGCCATCGGGTACGTACATCGCCTCAATGGCCTGTCTGATCCCTCCGGAACTTGCTATATTCGGCAGCTACTCCGCGCTTGCCATAGAGGCGCCCATCCCGCGGACTCCAGATTGTCCATTACTCTGCCCCTGCTCGATCGGCTCCTTGCCGCCCTCGACCACACCACGACGCCCGGTTACCAACGTTGTCTCTTCAAGGCCATGTTTTGACTCGCCTTCCACGCGCTTCTCCGGCTAGGCGAGATTACCATCCCCGGCCCGGCCGCCCATAACCCACACCTACTCCAATATGATCAAATCCTTTTGACTCCCGCTCACATGACACTCACATTCCGTTCCTTCAAGCACTCCACCGGTCAGCCGTTCACTATCAAGGTCTATCCCCAGGCACACATCCCGTCGTGCCCCGTTGCACACATGGAGCTCTACCTGAACCTACGGGGGCCCCTCCCTGGCCCACTCTTCCAGTCCATGTCGAGATCCCCAATTCTTCGATCGGTATTCACCTCACAACTCCAGGCCGCTCTGGCCTTCTGTCAGCTCGACACTCGAGTTTTTAAGGGGCATAGCTTTCGCATCGGGGCCGCCTCTACAGCACCACAACAAGGCCTCTCGGACGAACAAATCCGCATGCTCGGCCGTTGGAGGTCTTCCGCCTTCCGCCATTATATCCGGTGCACCTCCAGTGTCTCAGCCTTGCAGTGATACACACCTCGTTCCACGACCACGGGGGGTGGTTCGTACTCACCTTTCCGTCTCTCCATTTGGGCGTGGCGCGGACAGCCTGGACGGAAGCTATCCGCGCTATGGCGCTTTTTCCACCCACATGGAGCGGAACTCGCTCGCTTCCCTCCTTGCCATAATAAAAGGAGTCACAGCTGCAGTTTTCAGTTACCAGAACTGAGGCTCGGCTGTGGCCATTCGCAAACAGCAGACCCGTTGTCATTGTGGTTTCTTCTCTGCATGCCCTTTGATATATAAATGATGGCGGCCAACATAAAGGAATTTGCACGGAGGGCAAAGATATTTATGGAAGGCGCCAGAACGAAAGCCGCCGCGTTACCACGGCGGTCTGGAGAATTTCCATAGGCAGAACAGGCACTGCGCATGCCCGGCTCCATGCCGCACTAGCAGGCCAACCCACGCGATCATTCCAGCTTCAGTACGAGGGACGGAACACACGCCTTTACATTCTCGCGAGTATAACATTTTCTCATTTCAATAACCGCCCTCATGCCCCCTCCAGCCACCCATCCTTTCACAGTTCCTTTTCTTCCGGGGATAATTATTAATTGGTGTATTCCTACGTGCACACTCACACACACATGCTCATGTCCGCGCTGTTGTACATTTGGGTGCAATGACATGACCAGACCAGACCAGACCAGACCAGACCAGACCAGACCGGACCGGACCAGACCAGACCGGACCAGACCAGACCAGACCAGACCAGACCAGACCAGACCAGACCAGACAGACGGAGAGACAGACAGACAGACACACACACACACACACACACACACACACACACACACACACACACACAGACATTTAGACGGGCGGACGGACGGACGGACAGACAGACAGAAAAACAAACACACAATAAGACATACAGACATACAGACAGACATACAGACATACAGACTGACAGACAGACAGACAGACAGACTGACAGATAGACAGACAGAGATACACACGGACAGACAGACATATAGACAGACAGACAGACAGACAGTTAGACAGACAGACAGACAGACTGACAGACACACAGACAGACAGACATACAGACAGACAAGCAGACAGACACACAGACAGACACACAGACAGACACACAGACAGACAGACACACAGACAGACAGACAGACAGACAGACACACAGACAGACAGACAGACAGACAGACAGACAGACAGACAGACAGACAGACGGATAGATGGATAGGTAGATTTATATACAGACCGACAGACAGACAGACATACAGACAGACAGACACACAGACAGACACACAGACACACAGACACACAGACAAACAGACAATCAGACAGACAGACAGACACATAGACAGACAGACACACAGACAGACAGACAAACACACAGACACACACAGAGACAGACAGACACACACACATACACACACACACACACATATATATATATATATATATATATATATAGAGAGAGAGAGAGAGAGAGAGAGAGAGAGAGAGATATTGATGGATGGATGGATATTTATAGATCCATCGATCGAAAGATAGACAGACAGACACACACATAAGGCTTGTTCAGGAGTACAACGCGCTGCATGAGCGCTTCATGTTGGCAATTGAGCGCTCTTTGCCTCTCCTGAACACCTAAGATGTAGTGCAGCGCTTCACTTGTTAAAGGGTAGGTAAATCTTCTGCGCCCCATGTTGTGTTGATAGACGCGAAGAAAGTGTTTTCTTTGCCACAGACATCGTTTATGCACGTTTAAATGTATTGTGCATGAATAAAGTCCACTACTGTGTCATCCTTACTTGCCATTACTCGCGTATACAGGGCGCTTGGGGCAAATAAAGCCCGTTCCAGTCCCAAAATGATGTGTCTGAGGGTTATTTTACGCATCGACGGCCAGTGCAGGATCGGAGACGCCATTTTGAATGTGATGCAAAATCGTCTGCATCACGTCGGATTAGTGATTCACAGCGCCGCTTAGCGCTGAGTGAATCACGCCCCAAAATTGCCGTTCAGGAGTGAATCACATGCAGCGCTGAGAAGCGCTTTGAATCGCTGCGCCTCCTGAACAAGCCTTTAGACACAGAAACACAGACACAGCCAGCCAGGCAGAGAGCCAGCCAGACAGCCAGCCAGCCATACAGACAGACGGATAGATGGATAGGTAGATGTATATACAGACAGACAGACAGACAGACAGACAGACAGACAGACAGACAGACAGACAGACAGACAGACAGACAGACACACTGACAGACACACTGACAGACACACAGACACACAGACACACAGACAGACAGACAGACAGACACACAGACACACATACACAGACACAGACAGACACACAGACAGACACACACATTATATATGGATGGATGACATAAAGTGAAGGAAAGGAGAAAAATGCGTGAGAGATCGAGAGAGGAGAAGAGAGAGATCAATAGAAGTATGACTGAGTAAGAGGAGAGAGAGAGAGAGAGAGAGAGAGAGAGAGAGAGAGAGAGAGAGAGAGACAGAGAGAGACAGAGAGAGAAAGAGAGACACACACAGAAACACAGTGAGAGAAAGAGACAGAGAGAGAGAGAGAGAGAGAGAGAGAGAGAGAGACAGAGAGAGACAGAGAGAGAGAGAGAGAGAGAGAGAGAGAGAGAGAGAGAGAGAGAGAGCGTGATAGAGAGAGCGAACGAACGAAAACTTTATTTGTTTAGGCCACCGACCCATTACAAATTAGTTCGAGAAAAAAGGACGTAAATGCATGTACATGAACAGGATCAAGACTAACATCCAGTCTTGCGACTTAAACGCGCACGAATTTAGAGGCTGATCGCGTTATTCTCGAGACAGAACGGTCGGTTACTTTCTTCGCACCCGTGCAGCTTGCTCGTGCTGGTTCTGCCTTGTTGATGACCTGCTGCGAGTCCTCGTGCTGCCCGCGTCGCCCGAGATGTCGCCGGGTTTGTTATGTCTGGCGGCGGCTGGGTGACGGTTGACCTGTGACGGGGCTGGAGCGGATAGATTCTCAGCTGCTGGTGAATCCAGCGTCTGACGACTTGTGCACGATCGCTCCCCGGTGACATCTGTAACTAGTGGATCAGGTGAAGTTCCATCGGCGACCGGCAGAGTTCCGTCTGGATCCACCACTGGTTTGGAGGCCCCAACAGTTGCCACGTGACTTCCGTCATTCTCGCCGGATTCGTCCACTTCCTGTCCATCTTCCCATCTAGAGAGCATGGTGACCAAGCGTGACTCCAACGTCCCTGTCCTTACCAGATCGCTGATTCTTACTAGGGCTAACTGTGCGGAGGGACGGAGTGTCTGCCTGCACATCAAAACTGACACAGTTTTCAGGCACACTAACTCCATCATCCGAAGTTCCTGTAGTGCAGCTTGTTAGGGCAAAGGTCAAGGTCGCCGAATTCAGAGGGCACGATGATATAGAGGCTCGTGAAGTCCGTGCAGCATCAGTGGCAATTTCAAAATGGACATTCGTGGTCATATCAACGTTACTTTCAACATTGGGATGAAATATCTGCTCACCCACTGCACGGCGTCGTTGTGCACGCCGCTGGTCGCGTCGGAGCTGTGCGGGAGGCTTCCTTCTCCAGTGCCCTCGACGACGCGTATCGCTCGCTAGCAATGGCTGCCCGTCACTTGGCCTGAACCGCAGCACAACCACAGTATCCTCAGGCTCCCCTGCAATCTTCCACGACGAAAGCTCTTCCGAGGCAAGCAGCGAGGACAGCAGTACCTCAACAGCTGTTGGTAAACCCACAACTGGCATACTGCTGCTTCTGCTTCACCTAGAGGCGTGAAATCAGGCAGAGCCGAAGTGAACGCGTGCTTCGCTCTCGACGCCGCCTAGGGGAGTGAGAGAGAGATGGTGAGAGAGAATTGGAGAAAGAGATAGTGAGAAAGAGATATGGAGAGAGAGAGGGGGGGGGGGAGGGAGGGAGGGGGGGATAGAGGCATGGAGAAGAAGGTGGAGGGAGGAAAGAATCGGGAAGCAAAACATAATGGAGTTAGAGTGGAAAACCTGTTGAAGGAGAGACGATTATACACAGGAACCATCAGAAAAACAGACAGATGGAAAGAAAGAAAGATGGAAGAAGGGACGAGAACGATAGCAGAGCGAGGCTGGGTCAGTCCTACAGACAAGTGGTTGTTTCCCGGGCGAACGGTTCTTGGCCCATCACCCGGATGTGAGTCGGGGTGAGACCCTAGCGGCATGGTGGATGAGAGGAGAAAGGGTCCTGCTCTCAACATGGTGGCCTTATCGCACATCCGACACTCCACACTCTCCCTTGGCAAGTCGCAGCACAGGAGGCTGGATGTCCTCGTTGATGGTACTGCATGACCGGGTTCCGTGATGACAGGTTGAAATGCGCACTAGGATGCGTTATTCTGGCCTCTTACGACCCGCGAAACGCATTGGAAGCTTCGGTTGTTTGGGGTTGGTTGTTTTTTCCTTTGTGGAAGCGAAGACGGAAGCAAATGCAAAAGCAATGACTACAAACTCGCATATTTTAGACTAAGAAGTATGTTGGGGACAGACTGCAGAAAAAGAACTCGGAAATGCGCAAGCTATGTACATTTTACGTCTGCTGTGCCAGAGGACATTTAAAAGTTGATCATTTGCACATCATTCAAGTCACTGTCAACACTTTTCCTGTCTGCAGAATAAGTGATTACAAACTAAATTTCGTGTGTGATTACTTTGTTGCAAAGTAGTGGGCGCGGCCAGCTGAAACGTCCACTCTTGAATATGTCTCAGTTCATCATGGCTAGATATCGCGTTTGGATAGAGTGAAAGGCTGATCCTATGCTTCAGTGTCATATGTAGGGAATCACTTCAAACTTGGCCATCTAGACTATGCACTCAAAATAACCATCCAACAGCCACTTGCTGTGCTACCACAGCAGCCATTGACTCTCTTAGTGAGGCGTTCCTGGATGTGCGTGCACACCGATCTCGGATTGCTTGGAGCATGAATCTGAGTAGCTTAAGCGCCTAACAAATCAACCTTTATCATCATCACTCCAGATTCCGCATATTCGCAATGAAACATGCTCAAAGTGCCTCTGGTATTAATAACCACGGCCTTGGAAGTCTACACGTATCTTACATTTTTCATTGTTTAAGTCAGCAAAGAAATTCACATGTATCTCCATAGTCATTCGATGTCCTCTCCTTTCAGTTGAGACAGAAAAAGAAAAAAGGATGAAAAAGATAGTTAAAAACAGACAGACAGACAGGCAGGCAGGCAGGCAGGCAGGCAGGCAGACCTACTGACTGACTGACTGACTGACTGACTGACTGACTGACTGACTGACTGACTGACTGACTGACGGACGGACGGACAGTCGGACGGAAGAACGGACGGATGGAAGGGCGAAAGGAAGGACGGACGGACACAGGCAGGCAGGCAGGCAGGCAGACAGACAGACAGACAGGCAGGCAGGCAGGCAGGCAGGCAGGCAGGCAGACACACAGACAGACAGAGAGACAGACACACACACACACACGCACACAACACACACACACGCACACACACAGATACATAGACAAACAGACAGACAGACACATAGACACACTGACTTACATACAGACCGACAGACCGACAGACAGACAGACAGACAGAGATACACACAGACAGACAGACAGACAGACAGACAGACACACACACATACACACACACAAACACACACACACATACACACACACGCACACATATACACACACACACACACACACACACACACAGACAAACGGACGGACACGCAGTCACAGATACACTGACGGACAGACAGATGGAAATAGACACCGGCACAAGGAAGAGAAAGGGAGAGGCTGATTTTTACTCACCACGGCAGGCAGACCTGTTGTTAGGGTCAACTTGGAAGCCATCTCTACAGGCACAGGAGAAGCTGCCAGGAATGTTTCTGCACTCATGTTGGCAGCCACCGTTGTTCACCTCACACTCGTTCTTGTCTGTCAGGGCAAATGCAGCCGTTGGAAGATTTGAGACAAGAACTTCACCGACATGGGCGTTTTGCAGACTGTCAACGTTAATTCTTCCGTTGGTTTGAGTTTGCTAGTGAGCTTGTTGATAGCGTGCTATGCGTGCGCAAGTGAATGAAGAGTTAGACAACATGATAATTAATTATTTGAGGACAAAGTATA
>JAWQFJ010018026.1:0-5000 GCA_034096865.1 Theodoxus fluviatilis
TGAGAGAGAGAGAGAGAGAGAGAGAGAGAGAGAGAAAAGAGAGGGAGAGAGAAAGAGAGAGAGTGCCCTTCTACAGGAGGTTGTACTTGTAGTTATATCAAAGATTATAGGTTACACAAAGATTGCTCATTTGCTCATTGTTGTGAGGATCGAGACACGTTGCGCCCCAAGCGGCTAGAACTATGGGGAAGTAATCACAACGCTTAGAGGCATGTAAAAGTGCTTGTTTGTCGACGCGTTTCTTAAGTGTTCCGATCATGTTTGTGAATACATTTACGGTGTAAAGTGTAATAAAATGATTTGCTGCAATAATGGGGGTGTTTTGGCTTTGTTTTTTGTAGCAGGCGTTGTGAAATCGAAATATTTGGTTCATCGAAATGGATGGTTCTGCGCATGCGCGTGAGTCTATAGTCCGTTTAAACATTGCTCTGTCAGTGGAGACGCTACTGACTTCGCACGCCCGGGGAGTTATGCCAAAGTTCCGGCCGCATTAAAGCATGCAAAAATATTAATTAGATTAAAAACTAATCGAAAATAGTCATATTAGACTGTTTTAACGTATACTTTCTGACAAAACCCACAGAAGATAAGTAAACAAACCTCACCATATGTACCTAGATGGCTAGCAGACGAATAATCTTTGTCTCCACTGACAGAGCAATGTTGAAATGGACTATAGGCTCACATTTCGATGAACCAAATATTTCGATTTCACAATGCCTGCTACAAAAAATAAAGCCAAAACACCCCCATTATTGCAGCAAATCATTTTATTACACATTACACCGTAAATGTATTCACAAACATGATCAGAACGCATCAGAAACGCGTCGGCAAACAAGCACTTTTACATGTCTCTAAGCGTTGTGATTACTTCCCCATAGTTCTAGCCGCTTGGGGCGCTGCGTTTCCAAGCGTCTTGTAACTTTATATAACAAAAGATCGGCATGAGCTATCTTTGTGTAACCTATAATCTTTGGTTATATCAACAAAATCAAATGAGGGGAAAAACGAATAGACTGTATACAATGAACTCTTTTCACTTTTCCCCTGATCTATGACCATTTGAGGAGTTTCAGTGAAAAGGAAGTTTTGATTTATGTTCAATTTCCTCTTTTATAAAATTTAGGAAGCCCTACAACCCTGTATTTTGTGGCCATTTTAACATAACCACAACTTTTTTTTCTTTGGCTTTAGTAAGTCATGACAACACTAAAAGGAAATTCATTCTAAACAGATGGGGAAACTAAGTCATGCCCACATGCTTGCAAACACACACACACTCACACACACACACACACACACAATAAGATAGACACACACACACACACACATACACTCAGTGAGAGAGAGAGAGAGAGAGAGAGAGAGAAAGAGAGAGAACGAACGAACGAACGAACGAAAACTTTATTGCTGGGGCCTCCGGCCCAGTGCAAAACGTAAGTTTTCCAAAAGTTATCCAAAACAAACTTTGGTCGATACGAACTTAGGAAAAAAAGCACATTATCACAAACAATGTCAAGACTGGCAACCAGTCATGCAACGTTTGAGCGTTCAGAGGCAATAAAGTCACTTTCTGCGAGCCAAAGTCCGAAATGTCTCTGGTTTTCGTGCTGTCTGCGCATTCTGGGCTGGATTCGTTGAAGGCTTGCTTCTTGTCACCCTCGAGCTGCCCGTGTTGCACGAGACGTTGTCACTGCGGTCTTGTCTGGCAGTCAGCTGCTGGGTGCCCCGCAATGAGGCTGTTGTGGTGGTGGAAAACTCAGCTGATGAAGGGGGACGTGTCTGACATGTAGATCTTGCTGGCTTGCTGGTGGAATTGACAACAGATGGAACCATGGCTGGACCACACTCTGCTAATGGCGGAGTTTTCTCAGGGTCCTCACCAGGATCCATGGTACTAGTGGCTCCAGTGTTACCTCCACCTGTGTCAGTCTTCTTCCTTCCTGTCTCCAGCACTCAATTCCTGCTGCATATGCCGCCTCGAAACGAGCATCGAAGCCCCTCATCCACTCATCTCCTTCAGATGGATGACCCTTAGAAACAGTGGCACTGGTGGAGGCATCATCTGGAGAGGAATGTGTCTGCATCACTGATACATCAATTTCTTCTGAGAGGACTGCTTTCTTCGCCACTATTGTTGTTTGGCTGGGAGGGTCAAAGGTCAAGGTCGTTGTAGGGCAAGGACTTGATGTCGAGGCACAGGGAGATCGTGCAGCATCAGACATTTTATCACAAATGTTATTCGGGGTAATTTCATTATCATGTTTTGCAAAATTTGGGAAATTCGCTGTCTCACCCAAGGTTCTGTGTCTGAGCACGCAATTGGTCACGTTGAAGCTGTGCAGGAGGCTTCCTTCTCCAGTGTCCGCGTTGAGCACGAGAAGCCAGTAATGGCTGACCGTCACTTGGCCTGAATCTGAGCACGACCACAACACCTCCAGGCTCCCCCGTCACCTTCCAAGACGAAAGTTCATCAGACGTACGTAGCGAGGATAGCAGTACTTCCACAGCAGCTGGGAATCCGGCGACTGGCATAGTTCTGCTTCAACTGCAGTTCCTGGCGGGAGCGTCGCGAACACGTCTGATCGCTAGTGCGAGCGCGCCGGGAGTGTGTGTGTGTGTGTGTGTGTGTGTGTGAGAGAGAGAGAGAGAGAGAGAGAGAGAGAGAGAGAGAGAGAGAGAAAGAGAGAGAGAGAGAGAGAGTAAAATGGGTATAGATCTAAGATGGTGTGCCTGAAAAACAAAAATCAAATATGGAACTTAATCATATACATAAAAACAAATGTCCAACAGTCCAAATGTAACATACGTGTTGGCTGAAACCGGACCAGCTCGTTTTTCTCAAACTAGGGGAACGCACTCTGATCCACTTGAGACACTCACTCACACAGTCAATCCATCTAAGACAAACGCAGAACAGAAAGACGGTGAGGTCATAGGTCAAATTATCAAAGCATTTTAATAACCCTGCCAGGGTGACAGATTAATGAAATGCGCGTCAGCGCAAGAAATAATTCAAGCCTCAGCAACAATACTACAGCACAATCATGATCATGTGAAAGAACGAATGGCCCGCCAGCCTGAGAGATAAAAACCGCTGGCGCTGAACCTCCAGGTTTTGGAGAAGAAAAAAAGAAGATCGGGTTCGAACCCGCAGCCTCCGAGAAAAGAGGAGGAAAAAACGCACACACACACAAACACAAAAAACCAGGTGGGTTCGAACCCACAACCCCTCGAAAAAAAGTTTCAGTGTAGAATCGAACCTGGTCTTGCATGACCAAGAGCCCAATGCTCTACCAACTGTGCCATTGTAAACTTGTAGGTATGTGAAGCATTTATAACGACCTTGTCATAAACCCTCGTGGTTCGTATTTTGCACTGTAAATTGTAGAAAAATGGATGATAGCATGAACTGTTTGGTATTTCATACGGATCTAACCCATCAACGTCAATATTCTTTTCGTAGTATCGCATTTTGGCGCCTGCTGGTAGAGGTTCAACATATATCGAAGCGTTTTGCTGAAGTAGGAAAGATAACTCGGTTTGACTCGATGTCATTACGCTGAAATGGTCGTTGTCCCCAACATTTCCGGGTCAGGGATTGATTAAATCATCATATTTTTGTGACACTGAGACCAGACCATCAAAACAATTAGCACTAGGCCTTGAATCAAATCGTCGTACGAGATCTTACGTTGACTGCAAATGTACAACAGTGCCGCGTGATTGTGTCGACATTCAGTTAGTTCGCTGGGCCCCTATTCACAACGGCGATTTATCTTTTTAACACTCGATTTATCCCCTATCCCCGCGTTATCTTGATCGGTTAGATAAGGTACGCTCGTCAGAGGATCCTAGGTTGCGCTTTGCTATATATACTGCTTTCTTTGTCGTCTCTTTGATTCTCTTAGATCGTAGATGACGTCATGAGATTACGTCAAAGCGGAACAGGCAGTTGGAATCGTCTGAGTTTAGAGACAAGGGTAGTGAATTAGGCAGTACAGTAGTCGCCGCTTATTAAAAACACATTGGGACCGAACAAAAGTGTTTTTAATAAGCGGCGTTTTTATTAACCGTTTGCTTGTTGAACATGTCCATCAGTAACGAAGTAAATCCGGACCTTACCAACTGTATTTAAAAAACGGCTGTTTTTATTAACCGCGTGTTTTATAAGCGGCGACTACTGTATTGCCTTTCTTACTTACATTCAGCCCTTGAGGCAAAATATTCAAATGTGGTAAGAGTGAGAGAGAGAGAGAGAGAGAGAGAGAGAGAGAGAGAGAGAGAGAGACAGAGACGAGAGAGAGAGACAGAGAGAGAGACAGAGACAGAGAGAGAGACAGAGAGAGAGAGAGAGAGAGAGAGAGACAGAGAGAGAGACAGAGAGAGTGAGAGAGAGGGGGGGGGGAGGGAGCTGGGAAAAGGGGAGGAAGGGAAGAGAGAATGAGAGTAAGAGGGTGGGTGGGAGAGAGAGGAGAGAGGGAGAGAGAGAGAGAGAGAGAGAGAGAGAGAGAGAGAGAGACAGAGAGAGAGTCAGAGAGAGAGACAGAGAGAGAGTGAGAGTAGCCATAAGTACTGATCAAAAGATCAGATAAAGGCCTTGCGGCCTAAGACATCTGAGGACATATCTATCTAAATCATTCTCTGTCCTCGCAAATGACGTCACGAATTCTATTCTATTCTATTCTATTCACCCCTCCTTCAAAAATCTCCTCGCAAATGACGTCACGTTATACGACGTCAAATGATCACGTCACAAATTTTGCAAAATGGAGTCTGTTGAATCGTTTCAATGAAACACCAAAATGTAAAAAAGTCACTTTCTTTTCAAACCTCGATTCTGAAAATTTGATAATATTGAATGGGACCTAACTTCCAGTCAGTGTGCAAAATCTCAAGGAAATCCGTCCAGTAGTTTTTGAGATATAGGCCGTGGAGACGGGACAGACAGACAGACAGACACACACACACACACACACACACACAGACAGATAAAG
>JAWQFJ010018026.1:10000-17500 GCA_034096865.1 Theodoxus fluviatilis
TCAGGCAGTCAGTCAGTAATTCAGTCAGTCAGTCAGTCAGTCAGTCAGCTTGTCAGTCAGTCAGTGAACCATCCAGCTTGTCAGTTAGAAGACCAGTCAGCTTGTCAGGCAGTCAGTCAGTAATTCAGTCAGTCAGCTTGTCAGTCTATCTGTCTGTCTGTCTGCCTGTCTGCCTGCCTGCCTGCCTGCCTGCCTGCCTGCCTGCCTGCCTGCCTGTCTGTCTGTCTGTCTGTCTGTCTGACTGTCTGTCTGTCTGTCTGTCTATCTATCTATCTATCTATCTATCTATCTATCTATCTATCTATCTATCTATCTATCTATCTATCTATCTATCTATCTATCTATCTAATAAATTCCTTCCCCAAGGACGTTGTGTTTTTCCCCTCCGTTAGTTCGTTCGTTAGTTGGTTATTTGGCAAAGTAACTAAAAAAGTTCAAAAAACAAACTCTGACAAAATTTGGTGCAAAGTCACGGTTTTACACAAGGAACAACGCATGAAATGTTGGAGGTTGTCTGTAATGCACATTTGGAATTGGATTCATTAAGAGATGTTTCATTGCGCATCGCGAAGTTGATGACGTCAAACTATTGATGACGCCGGCGTATGCGTTCCACACTCCGAGACCAGTAGCAGGCGCTAGAATGAACGAAGCCCCTTAGCGTCAGGTCTTGCCAGCAGAACATGCTGCCTGGATTATGCAGGCCATGGGAGAGAAATTATGACTTTCTAGGCGGAGCTTGGCGCTCTCAGAGTGCTTAATTTTTATATATTAATTTTTGCAAACATGTAAAATTGTAATAAGATACATATACAAGAAGAGCTGAATCATTTCAAACTTTACAGTGATCAAGATACATGTTAAAGATATTTTTGGAGCAGAACATAATTGTATGTGATCCTCACAGTAAAACAGTTACAGTCAATACATTGATAACAACATTGGAGCACACCAAGCGAACACCTAGCAACGCGGGTAATTATTATATAGAAAAAGGAGTAATGTAATGAGATCGAATACAACTATAGTATATAGCCTACGGTGTATAAAAAAGTATTTGGCAGGCATTACTTTTATTTATGTACAGATCATAGGAAGGAATTTCTTTATCAGTATATATATTGACTGCATTACAACCATACCACGGATCCCTCACCAAATTATTTTTACATGTTTCAAAGTATTGACTTCTAGAGTGCTCTCTAGTTTCTTGTCATAATAGCTGATCATTGGCAAAAACACTGTCCAGTTATGATAATAAATGTTATCTGTGAAGGTAATAACATTCTTATCTCGTTTTGACCGAAGTGTCAGATCGACTCGATTAAGGACAGTTCACACAAGCAGAAGATGGTAGGACATGAGCGAGTAACGGGGCCTTTCAGTAAAACCGCAGAGAGTCGAGGAGCGCAACACGTGGTGGCTAATGATCTTCCTGAACCAATATGCCAGGAGAGAGAGAGAGAGAGAGACAAAGAAAGAGAGAGGGGGGAGGAATGAGGGAGAGACAGAGAGGGGGGGGGGTAGGGGAGGAACGGGAGAGAGATGCCACTTTATGAGGGACTGTATTTAACTCAAACCTATAACATGACAAAAATATTACGCAATGGATGAAGGCATTAGGGTTACTTGCCATTATCTTAAAAGTAATGACTTTATTTACGTACTAGCTCAGTTTTTTTAAATTTTCATTTTGTTTCTCGGCTTTTCTGTTGACATTTGCTCTCGAGCAATTCGATATTGGTGTTATGTATGTAACGAACCAAAACTGTATATTTATTATAGGACTCTCTTGACACGAATCACTGCCCATACAGCAGTTCTCAATCTTGTAAACAGCATATCGCCACACAACTCCATCCCTCCAATGTGGCACCTTTTTGGGTTTGTAGAACTTTTCTAATCGGGTCTGCTTCAGTGCATCCTCTGTAACTGCTGTAGTCGTGTCCACAGTAGACCAGCCAGGCATGAATCTCTCTCATCCTTGTCGCGTACCAGATGTTGCAGTTTTGCATAAGCAGTCAGCCAAGCGTATTGAGTCCATGTATGCCTCCAGTGTGTTAGTTTCAAGCTGAGTGATGTGCCGTTCCCAAGACAGAACCCAAACAGTGCCGTTGTCAAACAACCTTTCACGACCTCAGACAGGGTACCCACTGCGAAATTCATCAGCATGCAAGACTTCATCGGGAAGAGGGGGTCCAGGAGTCATTGGCTAATGACGTCACCATCACGTGCCTGGAAAAATACTTGTGTTCCAAGTTGCCACTACCAATGTTAGGCTCGACTGGATCTTTAGAGCGTCTAGATGAGTAAAATCTTGGCAGACGAGAAAAATGAGATAGGAATGTTTATCCTGAGCTTTTATTACTTTCTGGATCGATAGCGACAGCAGAGGCGAGGCCGGTGATAAAGACGACATGGAGGACAGATGCTCATGTCCACTGCAGGCCTTGTTGACCAGGCCACTTTGTGCAGAGTACGCATGTCACAGAATTACATTTTGTCTGTGCAACGTCAAGGAAGACGCATATGAAAACTGCCGGTTTGTTTGTTTGTTTGTTTGTTTGTTTGCTTGTTTGTTTGTTTGTTTGCTTGTTTGTTTGTTTGTTTGTTTGTTTGCTTGTTTGTTTGTTTGTTTGTTTGCTTGTTTGTTTGTTTGTTTGTTTGCTTGTTTGTTTGTTTGTTTGTTTGTTTGACATTGAAGGAATAACAAGAAAATGCGCTGATGATGTTGTGTAGTTTTCTCCTGATGTCCATGTCATGCAGTTATTAACCGTACAGTGCTCCACACGTCATTTTCCGCGGAGTGAAATTTGGGACTTTTGCATTTCGAATCCATGGTGTGAGCACGCAGCTGAGACGTCCATTTTGTAAAGTTTTGATCCGTGGAAGGTACACTGACTTACTCGATGCCAGAGATGGATCTTAAAACGGAAGGTATTTCAAGCTTCAACACGCCGAGTGTGCATGGTTTACTCGGCAAGGAGAGCAATATCTCTGTCCAAAGTGTCACTGACCAGAATGCTCTGACCCTGAATCCCGTAGCAGAGTCATTTCCGGCAGGTTCGTTGGCTGGTGACAAGGTCATCCTCCACGCACGTGAATTTCGATTAATGGTTTGCTGGATTTTTATAGAAACATTGAAGATATTTGTGGTCTTTATCATTCTGTGGAAAGAGAATATCATAGGCAATAAAATCAACCCTGTCCCCAAACACACACACACACACACACACACACACACACACACACACACACTCACACACACAAAAACTCACTCACACACTCACGCACACGCACGCACGCACACACACACGCACTCACACACACACATACACACACACACAAACACTCACTCACACACACACGCACACACACACACACACACACACACACACACACACACACACACACACACACACACACACACACACACACACACACGAACTCTTAATAGATTATCTTGAAAGCCTCAAGAAATGGCCTTTGGTTTATACTTTATGTCAGTTGGGCTTTTCGTGGTTCACAGATAGACAAGCATAATTGTGACTTGCTGCAGTTAGTTAGATCTGTCACGTTAATACTCAGTGTTTCCAAGGTTTTCGAACTCCATTAAATGTTCTGCCATGCGCACATTCATGCTAAACATAATATTTTCCCCTTTCATCTCCCCCTGTAAAGTGGGAGTAAGATGAGACACATCGTGTCTCCTATAGCGATTCGTAACTAATGGATAACTCGGGAAATCGAAACAACTTGCTCTTATTTTTATCAAATTTAATAATTTTCGTAATCAATGGCTTTACATAGCCTACAAAGGCTGGTAGGCTTTCAAATTCTATTCATCATCATCGTCATCGTCATCATTATCATCATCGTCGTCGCCGTCGTCGTCGTCGTCACCATCATCATAATCATCATCAATTATCATCAATCATCATCGATAATTATCAAGTATCATCATTATCATCATCATTATCGTCATCATCATCATCACCATCATCATCATCATCATCATCATCATCATCATCATCATCATGGCATCACACCAGTGGTCACAAGATGCAACTACAAGGCCAGAACATGTAACCCTACAGCCCGTGTAAAAGTTCTGGTAGATCTACCAGGCATGCCCGGTTAGTGGAAAGTACCAACAAGGCTAGCGGCTGAGTGGTCAGTGGAAAGTACTAACAAGGGTAGTGGCTGAGTGGTCAGTGGAAACTACCAACAAGGCTAGCGGCTGAGTGGTCAGTGGAAAGTACCAACAAGGCTAGCGGCTGAGTGGTCAGTGGAAAGTACCAACAAGGCTAGCGGCTGAGTGGTCAGTGGAAAGTACCAACAAGGCTAGCGGCTGAGTGGTCAGTGCGCTTGACCTGCAGTGGCTTGCGGCTAGCTGATGGTGCATACTAAGCTGTGCGGATCATTGAGTTACGTTCTTGAACAAGACGCTTAATTCTCATTATATTTCTCCATCCAGGAGTGAAATGGATACATGTGATGACAGAGCAGGAACATTGTGATAATGCTGCCGTGTTCATCGGTAGAATGGTCGCACGCTCCTCAATATGTTGAGATGGCGTTGGGTTGATCATGAGAGTAGCCTGCTGACAAGGGGCTAAAAGTGTGAAGCTTAAGCACCCGTCATTAGGTGGAAAAGGAAGCATCTTTCTGTTTTCGTTTTACTTGGCTGCATCTGAGCGATGCTGAAGCTTACTGTTGGACACAGCTGTCCTCACACACCACACCCAGATTGACACAATGGCTGACCGTGGCCACCTGCACAGCTGTTTTGGCTTCCTTTTAATTGCCTGGGCTAGGTCGGGAGTTGACAGGTTTCACAAATGCCAGCAGTCCTACCCACTATACAAACGCCTATCTTTGAAACTATTGAAATCTGAAGAGCCAGTTTCAGATGTCCGACGATCACGTCAGCCTGTGAAAAATCGTACAGACTACTTTAGTCTGAGCCTCTGTCATGCTCCCTCGCGCTCTGTTCCACCAAAGGTCCCAGGCTCAGTATATTGCGCATTATTCAGCGCCGCTGTTATGCTCAGTGGCTAAAGCCCTCGGTATGACCATATGGTGCCTCTGTACCCTTCACGAGCATCGACCGCTGGCACGAGGCTTTGCACGTGATTCGAGCACAACATTTCAGTATCATATCGGTATGCGTATGTCGATGCATGATTGGCCTTCTTTTGGCATCATGTTGTGTTTTTTAAACTCTGAAATGCGACCCTATTGCAATGTTTCAGAATCATTTCGGTATGCATAATGTCGAGGCATGACTGTTTTAGTTTTGGCATCTTTTTCTTTCTTTCGAACTCTGAAATGCCATTGCATCGTTTTTGAACGTTGGGATAACAAATATCATTGAAAAAATAAGTTACGCTGCAGTCTTGAGTGAAATAGAGGAAACCGTTCCCATAATATATAATTCTTAATTATTTATATATTTCTTAATTTATCAGGAATACTTTGTCACATATGTCGGAAACGAACATAGTTTTTGGAATCTTAGCTCCTTTGCATCAAAAATCGTGTATTCGATTCCGTTGTGTCGGCAATTTGCCAGATATTCCTCTCTTCCTATGTAATCATTGCACTGGTTATCATCAACTAGCGTGCGTGCCGATATTTATATTCTTTCTCTCGGGTAGACGCTGTGTCATTACTAGGGAATATATGAACTTTGTGCGAGGTCGTATATATAGACATACGGTAACTGTGATGCACGCTTTAAACGACAGAATCATCACGGCCCAGCAATACCAGCTTGAAGAGTTTTACTTTGTTTTTACTGAGGAAAATAAGTCAGATGGGATCGGTGCAACAAAATCGGTCGGTTCTATTCTCTAGCACTCGAATGCAAAGCTCGCTGTCACTACTTTAATGTCGAACGCATTCCTCAAACATTGGGCCGGTTCTCCTTTGATTGGTAGATGAGCACAGTGATGTTTCTTAAGGGTGGATGCAGTGTTTGGCGACCAGGGTGTTGTTTCGTGTTGGTTTGGCTCAATCTCCCAGGGTGGTCTGTACGCACTGTTGGAGCTGAATGACCTGTTGTGAAAGCGCTGGAATGTACTAGAGCATCGTGGTGTCTTCCAGATTATACCCCAGTCCTCTCCACAATCCTTTGCCTTGTCACGTGACGTAGCCAGGACGCGGTTGCCCCTTCATGTGTCACGTGACGTAGTTTCGCGCAGCTTCCAGACGGTCTGGTCTGCTTTCGTTGTTCTCAAAGGTTCTAGACAACCAGCAAAAGTTGTGTAAGCAGGATGGTGTGAGAGCGTAAGAAACAGGTGAAAGAGCGACAGGGACCAGTACAAGTGCGACAGAGACAGGTGAGAGCGACAGGGACCAGTACAAGTGCGACAGAGACAAGTGAGAGCGACAGGGACCAGTACAAGTGCGACAGAGACAAGTGAGAGCGACAGGGACCAGTACAAGCGCGACGGAGACAGGTGAGAGCGGGACAGAAGACAAGTGTAAGAGCGCGGATGACAGCGATTGTGTCCTCACGATTATTATTATTAAATCACTCTTATACCGCGCGATACTCCCACTCAGTGAGATTCAAAGCGCTTCAGCCGATGTCGAGGCTGCCTCACAGTGTGTAGTGTCTCAAGTCAATGAGACCAGTGACCTGCTGCCAAGGGCGCTGGCACACTGTTTTCCACAAAGGAGAAATTGTGCGTGCTGGGTGTTTTTACTGTGGCCGACACCCACCCGTCAGGACATGAGCGTCAGGATTTTTATAGTGCGTGATTTTGATGTTGTGAATGCGTATCGCACACTAGACCTCGGTTTATTAAGGTCTCATCCGAAGGACCTGGGGAGAGGCCCTGAGGAGGGCCGTTTGGTAGCCCTAAAGAGGGCCATTTGGTACCCGGTTTCACTCCTGGGTGGGGAGAAGCAATGGGAGTTAATCATCTTGCTCAAGGATGCAATTCTGGGGACCGCGCAGCTTCGAACGCCGCACCCACTGGCCGCAAGCGGCTGTAGGTCCAGCGCGCTAACCACTCGGCCACTTCACCTCCACGATATCGAACCCGAGAGTAGAGTGCGTTTATGGTAATGCTGATTAGCGACTTTGTCGCTGTGAATAGACCAGTGCGTGAATAACCTTTTTTTGAAAAAGACTGCCGGATTATGAAAATTCTTTACTCAGACTTCCAGGCGCAAGCCAGGAGAATCCCCGTATCGACAGGACTTTACGAAGAAGACGTCGCGATAGATCCAGCCCTGTCCTGATGTTCCCTCGTAGCCGCTCCGGCTGCATGGGGATGTTACTGGGGAACATCGAGCGGCAGCAGTTGTATGCATGTAGTGCACTTCAGCACCAGAGAACGAAACTGCTGAATGATGAAATCGGGGAATGAGTTCCGCAGGTGGGCCACACTAGTGGACTCGTCCGAGGAGAGGGGTGTGGGAAATACAGCGAAGCTGGCGGGCCACACAAGTGGACTCGTCCGAGGAGAGGGGTGTGGGAAATACAGC
>JAWQFJ010018026.1:22500-25000 GCA_034096865.1 Theodoxus fluviatilis
TACAGTGTTCAAAAAAAGTAGGGGATATTGAGTTTGAAGCATAAAAATCAGATGAATCTTAGAAGGCAGGAATTATTTATTGATGGTCATGGATAGCCACCCCATTGCCCTACATTTTCACACCATTGACCTAGTTCCTGGATGCTCCTGCAAAAAAGTAAATTAACGCAAGGCAGTTTGGGGTCAATGCCCCATTTTCACACAAAGGATTTCTGCGTCAAAAACACGTGCAAATCAAATAATTTGACTGTACTCACTCCTGGCAAGTGTGTTCTAGCCACACAGTTGGTCAAAACTTCAGTTGAAATCATGCAGCGGCTAAGAGAAGACCAAAGATGGGTCGGAGTCGGAATGCTACAGACCGGAAGTACGCAGGTGAACGTGGCAAGACACCTTGGTGTTTCACAGTCTGTCATCAGCAGACTGTGGAACCGTTACCGAAATACCGGAGAAGTTGTCGACAGGCCTAGAAGTGGGCGACCAAGAATAACCATCCGTCGTCAAGACTTGATCATCACCAATCATGCTCAACGAAACAACACCCAAAGTGCTACCCGGTTGAGACAACACCTCCAACGGGTAGCAGGGGTTCAAGTCTCCGCCCAGACCATCCGAAACCGGTTGCACGACGCTCAGGTGAGCGCCTTTAGACCGCGGATAGTGTTGCCTCTCACACCACGCCATCGCCAAGCAAGAAGCGCCTGGTGCCGCATCCACCAACGATGGACCAGGCGCCAATGAGGTGACGTGATGTTTTTGGACGAATCGAGGTTCGAGCTGGACTTCAATGATGGCAGGGTGCGGGTTTGGAGGCATCGTGGAGACCGTTATCATCAGGACAACATGATTGCTCACCACCGCTTTGGACGGGGCAGCGTTATGGTGTGGGGTGGCATCACCAGCACTGGCAGAACGCCCCTTCATGTGTGCCAGGGCAATGTCAATGGTGTCTACTACCGGGACAACATCATTGATCCACTTGTTGTGCCCTTTGCACGCCGCCATGGGCTGGGATTCATCTTGCAGGACGACAATGCCCCAGCTCATCGAGCAAATGTCGTCAGGAATCACCTGCAAAGACGGCAGATCAATTCCCTGCCATGGCCATTGATGTCCCCCGACCTGTCCCCTATTGAAAACCTGTGGGACTTTCTGGGGAGACGTGTCCGGGATGTCGTTCCAGCTCCCCACAACCTTCAACAGCTGGCCCTTGTCCTTCAGCAGGAATGGGCTGCAATTCCTCAAGCAACCATCAGGCAGCACATCAACAGCATGAGGAGGCGCTGCACAGCCTGTTTGACCGTTAACGGAGGCCCAACCCGTTATTAGAGACTTTCAGAACTTTTGTTATTTTTTAAATGTCACCCTGCTTTGAGGGGAAGCGTGTAAAAAGTCACGTGACTAATTTTGTTGTTGATTGTTGCTTTGAAAATGTTGTTAACATGCTGTTGCATCCATAATGAAATAAAGCAAGTCTCTTATTATAAACGGAATTTGGTTATAGTCTCATTTATATCAATATCCTCTACTTTTTTTGAACACTGTACACTGCCGGAAGGCCTGGTATGTCTACAGACACTGCCGGAAGGCCTGGTATGTCTACAGACACTGCCGGAAGGCCTAGTATGTCTACATACACTGCCGGAAGGCCTGGTATGTCTACAGACACTGCCTGGAGGCCTGGTAGGACTACAGACACTGCCGGGAGGCCTGATATGTCTACAGACACTGCCGGAAGGCCTGGTATGTCTACAGACACTGCCGGAAGGCCTGGTATGTCTACAGACACTGCCGGGAGGCCTGGTAGGTCTACAGACACTGCCGGAAGGCCTGGTATGTCTACAGACACTGCCGGGAGGCCTGGTATGTCTACAGACACTGCCGGGAGGCCTGGTAGGTCTACAGACACTGCCGGAAGGCCTGGTAGGTCTACAGACACTGCCGGAAGCCCTAGTATGACTACAGACACTGCCGGAAGGCCTGGTATGTCTACAGACACTGCCGGAAGGCCTGGTAGGTCTACAGACACTGCCGGAAGGCCTGGTAGGTCTACAGACACTGCCGGAAGGCCTGGTATGACTACAGACACTGCCGGGAGGCCTGGTAGGTCTACAGACACTGCCGGAAGGCCTGGTATGTCTACAGACACTGCCGGAAGGCCTGGTATGTCTACAGACACTGCCGGAAGGCCTGGTATGTCTACAGAGACTGCCGGAAGGCCTGGTAGGTCTACAGACACTGCCGGAAGGCCTGGTAGGTCTACAGACACTGCCGGAAGGCCTGGTAGGTCTACAGACACTGCCGGAAGGCCTGGTATGTCTACAGACACTGCCGGAAGACCTGGTAGGTCTACAGACACTGCCGGAAGGCCTGGTAGGTCTACAGACACTGCCGAAGAACCTGTTATGTTAACAGACACTGCCGGAAGGCCTGGTATGTCTACAGAGACTGCCGGAAGGCCTGGTAGGTCTACAGACACTGCCGGAAGGCCTGGTAGGTC
>JAWQFJ010018026.1:42500-46809 GCA_034096865.1 Theodoxus fluviatilis
TATCGACAGCAATAGTTGTGCCAGCACCACCTGTTGGAGGGTCTGTGAGGGGGCTTGCCTCAGCGTGGTACGACATGAGCACGTCAGAGTTTTGTCAAGCCTGTGTTTATTAGTAAGTAAACTACACTCGGTGCGTGTTCACACTCGCATGCACGCAAATTACAGGCCCCCGCGCATGCGCACTAAATACAACAACAAAACACATTAACTTACCTTTATCCGCGCTCTAGAGATAAATCATCATCATCATCATTATTGCTGTTGTTGTTGTTTTTGTTCTTCTTTTTGATGTTATTTCACACGTTTGTGCAATAACTCAAGCATGCGTGCACCCTTGCATGCATGCGCAGATGCGTGTATACACACACACACACACACACACACACACACACACACACACACACACACACACACACACACACACACGTAAAAGTGCCTTAATCTAGCCCATTTTATACTCCAAATCTAGACATATCTCATCAATCGTAACGCGTCTTTATAGAGGTAATTTTAAGGTTGATTAATATGTCTCGCATACCTTAGAATATCTCCTTGCTTAGCCTTATCTTCTAAGCTCAACCAACTCTTCCCATACCACTCCTTACGTCACTTCCTGTAGCCACATCTACGTGACCTTATTCTACAGGTTAACTTCATCTTGCCTTAAAAACTTCACCTTACTTCAACTCCTCGCTGCAACTCTCTTTTCCTTTCCTTATCTTAACTTGGCGTTCCTAACCTTACCTTTACTAACCTCATCTTTTTTTCATCGCTGGGTTTACATTACCGCTCCTCTCTTGCCTTACCTTGTCTTACCAAGTCCAACATACAGCCAGACCCCATAGCTGACGGGCTTTCGGGGGCTGCTCCAGTAGCTCTGCCATGGAATGCCCTGAGCAGCCAGAGATTTTACCTTGGACCTTGAAAAAGGAGAAAGGCTTCCTGAGATGGGCCACACTAGTGGACTCGCCCGAGGAGAGGGGTGTGAGAAAGACAGCCAAGCTGGCGGGCCACACAACCTATCGGGCCACAATATATTATTGGCTGCGTTCTCACGAATTATTTTTTTCTTCTTCTCCGAAACTTTATATTGTTTTGTCAGTATGTGTGTGAATCACGGCGAATTTAACGCAGATAAACGAAGGTCGTTTGTCAATCAGACGCTGTGGCCCGAAAGGCTGTGTGGCCCGCTAGCTTGGATGTCTTTCCCACACCCCTCTCCTCGGAGAATTCCACGAAAGGGTCATATTCACGTGTGCTGCAGCACTATCTATTCACTCTGACTGCCCATCAGATGATGCCGCATTTCCGTTGTCTGCGTCGCTTTGTCGTGTCGTGTGTAACTGGCCGCTGGCCTGATAAAAACGAGTGCCAGTTTTAGTTGTAGTGTCATAGGTTTGACGGTGGTTTATCCCGAACGATGGAGTTTGACCTATTTACATATTTACATATGCATGACGCCCCCCCCCCCCCCTCCCCCCCAAATCATGTGATTGGACAATGTCCTGCAGAGATGGCTTTTCCCCGCCTCCTCTTGTTATCTTAACTGTGATTAATCGGCTGTAATGGTGAGCGTTTCGCGAAATCTCGGACCCAAAGATTTTTGTGTTTTTTGCGTGTGACTACACAAACATTTTTAGAGGAAAGTATCATTTGATCGGGTTATAAGGTGATCACAGACAAGAAAACAAGATTTGGCGGGTGAAAACGTCAGGTCATTCATATGCAAGTAGGTCACGCTCAATGGATTAGGGTAGGATTCCCAATTCGTTCCGGCTCACTCGGAAATTGGCAGCCATTTTTTCGTCGATTTATTTTCTAGACATCGCTTTACGGCAGTAAGCCAACCTTACGTGCTGCGAATTTTGAATGAAACGAGCGTAATATTGTGAAATTTACTCGTGGTAAGGACTTTTTTGTGGAGTGTTTGTTGACGTAGTGTCCAGAAATACATTGGATAATAAAAGGTATCAATACAGAAAAGTCTCATGAAGTTTCTTTCATTAAAAAGCAATAATTTCAATAACATCCCCCACCCCCTTCTCCTACCCTCCCCTTCTCGCCTCCCTCCCTCCGAGAGAGAGAGAGAGAGAGAGAGAGAGAGAGAGAGAGAGAGAGAGAGAGAGAGAGAGTGAGTAAATTAATGTTTCAAGGCTTTTTATCCGCAGTTGTGCAAATAAAGGTTGTCTGCGAAAATCGTGCCGAAAACATATGTATTTCGTGTTATTTCATGCTGCCTCGTTTTTTCATTGATTGCAGCTGCTTCTGCAACCTTCACGGTTCTGGCTGCAGCAGCGTGGGGGGGACGCCCATGTGTCAGTGTAGCCACTTCACCACCGGCAAGGACTGCCAGGAGTGTCTCCCCCTGTACAATGATAGGCCGTGGCAAGCAGGGAGTTACCTCCCCTCCCCGAGTGGCACGGCCAATGAGTGTAGAAGTGAGTCAACGGCTCATCTCATCTCATCTCATTCCCTTGACCACTCTGGCCGTCGGGGGGACATGAGGGACGAGTCAACGGCTATATACATGCATATACACGCGCGCGCACACATACGGGCGCACGCGCGCGCACACACACACACACACACACACACACACGCACGGACACACAGACGCGCACACAGACGCACACACACACACACACACACACACACACACACACACAAGCACACACACATACAAACACACACACACATACACACGCGCACACACACACACACACACACACACACACACACTCACCCACGCACGTACGTCTATCCATGTACATGTGGCATTTCACTTACTCACTCATATACTTTCTCATCAATTCATTAGTCCGCTTACTCGTTTACTCACTCGTTTACTCACTCACTCACTCACGCACTCACTCACGCACTCGCTCGCTCGCTCACTCACTCACTCACTCACTCACTCACTCACTCACTCACTCACTCACTCACTCACTCACTCACTCACTCACTCACTCACTCACTCACTCACTCACTCACTCACTCACTCACTCACTCACTCACTCACTCACTCACTCACTCACTCACTCACTCACTCACTCACTCACTCACTCACTCACTCACTCACTCACTCACTCACTCACTCACTCACTCACTCACTCACTCACTCACTCACTCACTCACTCACTCACTCACTCACTCACTCACTCACTCACTCACTCACTCACTCACTCACTCACTCACTCACTCACTCACTCACTCACTCACTCACTCTCGCTCATACAATTGTTAGCTCACTCATTCATTAGCTCACTGGCATAGTTGCTATCCATACCACCCTGAATCTCCCATGAACGAAGACGACAGATGCATAGTTTTCACTTGATATCCTCATCAAATCGGGCTAATGTAGCAAGTATGGTGTCCACGCATCACAAGACAGCTTTCAAAGTGCACAGCAGTGCATCTGTGTTGAGTTGAAACGAAGAGTGCTGTAGAAGTTACACTTTTTTCTTTCTTTTATTGGTTGGTCCCCTGACATTTGAAATGAGATTTGTTTCTTGTTCGTTAATTCATTCATTCATTCATTCATTCATTCATTCATTCATTCATTCATTCATTCATTCATTCATTCATTCATTCATTCATTCATTCATTCATTCATTCATTCATTCATTCATTCATTCATTCATTCATTCATTCATTCATTCATTCATTCTTCATACATTCATTCATTCATTATTCATTCATTCGTTCGTTCCTTTTTATATACTGACTCGTTCCTTTTCAGAGTGTGAGTGCAACGATCACGCGGACAGCTGTACGTACAACGCTACGTATGGACGGGGCACCTGTGACGTGTGCAGACACAACACCAGCGGCCACCACTGCCAGACCTGCGCCTCAGGCTTCTACCCCAACACCTCGCTCCCCCTCAATGCCACAGAACGCTGCCTTGGTGAGTGCAACGCCCACAGTCAACATGGCGGTCTTGCATTGGAAACATCAAAATGAGAACAATAAAGACAAGAAAGAAACAACAACAACAACAATGTAACAACAAAAAGATGCCTAGTTGCAAAGTTGACTAATCATCGTGGTCAACTACAGCAGTAGCAGCGGTTAAGAAAAGGCAGCAACAAGTTAGAGAGAGATTCCTTGAAAACACCCCTCTAGTGATCTCAAAGAATAATATGAAAACATACCTACTCTCTCTCTCTCTCTGTCTCTGTGTCTCTCTCTCTCTGTCTCTCTGTCTCTCTGTCTCTGTCTCTGTCTCTCTCTCTCTCTCTCTCTCTGGCTGTCCATTTTCCCTCTCTGTCCCCTCTCTTTCTCTGTCTCTGTCTCTCTCTTTCTA
>JAWQFJ010018032.1:2500-7500 GCA_034096865.1 Theodoxus fluviatilis
CGAACCCGAACCCGAACCCGAACCCGAACCCGAACCCGAACCCGAACCCGAACCCGAACCCGAACCCGAACCCGAACCCGAACCCGAACCCGAACCCGAACCCGAACCCGAACCCGAACCCGAACCCGAACCCGAACCCGAACCCGAACCCTAACCCGAACCCGAACCCGAACCCGAACCCGAACCCGAACCCGAACCCGAACCCGAACCCGAACCCGAACCCGAACCCTAACCCGAACCCGAACCCGAACCCGAACCCGAACCCGAACCCGAACCCGAACCCGAACCCGAACCCGAACCCGAACCCGAACCCGAACCCGAACCCGAACCCGAACCCGAACCCGAACCCGAACCCGAACCCGAACCCGAACCCGAACCCGAACCCGAACCCGAACCCGAACCCGAACCCGAACCCGAACCCGAACCCGAACCCGAACCCGAACCCGAACCCGAACCCGAACCCGAACCCGAACCCGAACCCGAACCCGAACCCGAACCCGAACCCGAACCCGAACCCGAACCCGAACCCGAACCCGAACCCGAACCCGAACCCGAACCCGAACCCGAACCCGAACCCGAACCCTAACCCGAACCCGAACCCGAACCCGAACCCGAACCCGAACCCGAACCCGAACCCGAACCCGAACCCGAACCCGAACCCGAACCCGAACCCGAACCCGAACCCGAACCCGAACCCGAACCCGAACCCGAACCCGAACCCGAACCCGAACCCGAACCCGAACCCGAACCCGAACCCTAACCCGAACCCGAACCCGAACCCGAACCCGAACCCGAACCCGAACCCGAACCCGAACCCGAACCCGAACCCGAACCCGAACCCGAACCCGAACCCTAACCCGAACCCGAACCCGAACCCGAACCCGAACCCGAACCCTAACCCGAACCCGAACCCGAACCCGAACCCGAACCCTAACCCGAACCCTAACCCTAACCCTAACCCTAACCCTAACCCTAACCCTAACCCTAACCCTAACCCTAACCCTAACCCGAACCCTAACCCTAACCCTAACCCTAACCCGAACCCTAACCCTAACCCGAACCCTAACCCGAACCCTAACCCGAACCCGAACCCTAACCCTAACCCGAACCCTAACCCTAACCCTAACCCGAACCCTAACCCTAACCCTAACCCGAACCCTAACCCGAACCCTAACCCTAACCCGAACCCTAACCCTAACCCGAACCCTAACCCTAACCCTAACCCGAACCCTAACCCTAACCCGAACCCGAACCCTAACCCTAACCCTAACCCTAACCCTAACCCTAACCCTAACCCTAACCCTAACCCTAACCCTAACCCTAACCCTAACCCTAACCCTAACCCTAACCCTAACCCTAACCCTAACCCTAACCCTAACCCTAACCCTAACCCTAACCCTAACCCTAACCCTAACCCTAACCCTAACCCTAACCCTAACCCTAACCCTAACCCTAACCCTAACCCTAACCCTAACCCTAACCCTAACCCTAACCCTAACCCTAAACCCTAACCCTAACCCTAACCCTAACCCTAACCCTAACCCTAACCCTAACCCTAACCCTAACCCTAACCCTAACCCTAACCCTAACCCTAACCCTAACCCTAACCCTAACCCTAACCCTAACCCTAACCCTAACCCTAACCCTAACCCTAACCCTAACCCTAACCCTAACCCTAACCCTAACCCTAACCCTAACCCTAACCCGAACCCGAACCCTAACCCTAACCCTAACCCTAACCCTAACCCTAACCCTAACCCTAACCCTAACCCTAACCCTAACCCTAACCCTAACCCTAACCCTAACCCTAACCCTAACCCTAACCCTAACCCTAACCCTAACCCTAACCCTAACCCTAACCCTAACCCTAACCCTAACCCTAACCCTAACCCGAACCCTAACCCTAACCCTAACCCTAACCCTAACCCTAACCCTAACCCTAACCCTAACCCTAACCCTAACCCTAACCCTAACCCTAACCCTAACCCTAACCCTAACCCTAACCCCTAACCCTAACCCTAACCCTAACCCTAACCCTAACCCTAACCCTAACCCTAACCCTAACCCTAACCCTAACCCTAACCCTAACCCTAACCCTAACCCTAACCCTAACCCGAACCCTAACCCTAACCCTAACCCGAACCCTAACCCTAACCCTAACCCTAACCCTAACCCTAACCCTAACCCTAACCCTAACCCTAACCCTAACCCTAACCCTAACCCTAACCCTAACCCTAACCCTAACCCTAACCCTAACCCTAACCCTAACCCTAACCCTAACCCTAACCCTAACCCTAACCCTAACCCTAACCCTAACCCTAACCCTAACCCTAACCCTAACCCGAACCCTAACCCTAACCCTAACCCTAACCCTAACCCTAACCCTAACCCTAACCCTAACCCTAACCCTAACCCTAACCCTAACCCTAACCCTAACCCTAACCCTAACCCTAACCCTAACCCTAACCCTAACCCTAACCCTAACCCTAACCCTAACCCTAACCCTAACCCTAACCCTAACCCTAACCCTAACCCTAACCCTAACCCTAACCCTAACCCTAACCCTAACCCTAACCCTAACCCTAACCCTAACCCTAACCCTAACCCTAACCCTAACCCTAACCCTAACCCTAACCCTAACCCTAACCCTAACCCTAACCCTAACCCTAACCCTAACCCTAACCCTAACCCTAACCCTAACCCTAACCCTAACCCTAACCCTAACCCTAACCCTAACCCTAACCCTAACCCTAACCCTAACCCTAACCCTAACCCTAACCCTAACCCTAACCCTAACCCTAACCCTAACCCTAACCCTAACCCTAACCCTAACCCTAACCCTAACCCTAACCCTAACCCTAACCCTAACCCTAACCCTAACCCTAACCCTAACCCTAACCCTAACCCTAACCCTAACCCTAACCCTAACCCTAACCCTAACCCTAACCCTAACCCTAACCCTAACCCTAACCCTAACCCTAACCCTAACCCTAACCCTAACCCTAACCCTAACCCTAACCCTAACCCTAACCCTAACCCTAACCCTAACCCTAACCCTAACCCTAACCCTAACCCTAACCCTAACCCTAACCCTAACCCTAACCCTAACCCTAACCCTAACCCTAACCCTAACCCTAACCCTAACCCTAACCCTAACCCTAACCCTAACCCTAACCCTAACCCTAACCCTAACCCTAACCCTAACCCTAACCCTAACCCTAACCCTAACCCTAACCCTAACCCTAACCCTAACCCTAACCCTAACCCTAACCCTAACCCTAACCCTAACCCTAACCCTAACCCTAACCCTAACCCTAACCCTAACCCTAACCCTAACCCTAACCCTAACCCTAACCCTAACCCTAACCCTAACCCTAACCCTAACCCTAACCCTAACCCTAACCCTAACCCTAACCCTAACCCTAACCCTAACCCTAACCCTAACCCTAACCCTAACCCTAACCCTAACCCTAACCCTAACCCTAACCCTAACCCTAACCCTAACCCTAACCCTAACCCTAACCCTAACCCTAACCCTAACCCTAACCCTAACCCTAACCCTAACCCTAACCCTAACCCTAACCCTAACCCTAACCCTAACCCTAACCCTAACCCTAACCCTAACCCTAACCCTAACCCTAACCCTAACCCTAACCCTAACCCTAACCCTAACCCTAACCCTAACCCTAACCCTAACCCTAACCCTAACCCTAACCCTAACCCTAACCCTAACCCTAACCCTAACCCTAACCCTAACCCTAACCCTAACCCTAACCCTAACCCTAACCCTAACCCTAACCCTAACCCTAACCCTAACCCTAACCCTAACCCTAACCCTAACCCTAACCCTAACCCTAACCCTAACCCTAACCCTAACCCTAACCCTAACCCTAACCCTAACCCTAACCCTAACCCTAACCCTAACCCTAACCCTAACCCTAACCCTAACCCTAACCCTAACCCTAACCCTAACCCTAACCCTAACCCTAACCCTAACCCTAACCCTAACCCTAACCCTAACCCTAACCCTAACCCTAACCCTAACCCTAACCCTAACCCTAACCCTAACCCTAACCCTAACCCTAACCCTAACCCTAACCCTAACCCTAACCCTAACCCTAACCCTAACCCTAACCCTAACCCTAACCCTAACCCTAACCCTAACCCTAACCCTAACCCTAACCCTAACCCTAACCCTAACCCTAACCCTAACCCTAACCCTAACCCTAACCCTAACCCTAACCCTAACCCTAACCCTAACCCTAACCCTAACCCTAACCCTAACCCTAACCCTAACCCTAACCCTAACCCTAACCCTAACCCTAACCCTAACCCTAACCCTAACCCTAACCCTAACCCTAACCCTAACCCTAACCCTAACCCTAACCCTAACCCTAACCCTAACCCTAACCCTAACCCTAACCCTAACCCTAACCCTAACCCTAACCCTAACCCTAACCCTAACCCTAACCCTAACCCTAACCCTAACCCTAACCCTAACCCTAACCCTAACCCTAACCCTAACCCTAACCCTAACCCTAACCCTAACCCTAACCCTAACCCTAACCCTAACCCTAACCCTAACCCTAACCCTAACCCTAACCCTAACCCTAACCCTAACCCTAACCCTAACCCTAACCCTAACCCTAACCCTAACCCTAACCCTAACCCTAACCCTAACCCTAACCCTAACCCTAACCCTAACCCTAACCCTAACCCTAACCCTAACCCTAACCCTAACCCTAACCCTAACCCTAACCCTAACCCTAACCCTAACCCTAACCCTAACCCTAACCCTAACCCTAACCCTAACCCTAACCCTAACCCTAACCCTAACCCTAACCCTAACCCTAACCCTAACCCTAACCCTAACCCTAACCCTAACCCTAACCCTAACCCTAACCCTAACCCTAACCCTAACCCTAACCCTAACCCTAACCCTAACCCTAACCCTAACCCTAACCCTAACCCTAACCCTAACCCTAACCCTAACCCTAACC
>JAWQFJ010018032.1:15000-20000 GCA_034096865.1 Theodoxus fluviatilis
ACTCCCGCTCGCGCCACTTGCTGTGAGATGCACAGCCATTGGTCAACGTCTCCAGAAGTGGCGGGAAAGCGATCAGAAACACCTGGCGATTGTTTTGACTAAAACTCCGCCTGCCTCGTGCCACCAATGATGTTGTGACATACAGGTTGCGCAGAATGTAAACACATTATTTTTTCTTAATTATACCACTCTACAAATAAACAATTCATCACTTGGTAAACAACTCAGATCAGATCGTCACAGAATACGAATTTAACTCTACAATAAGTCTGCCTATCCAGGACGACGTTAGAACATCTTGACTGCAGTTCGCTTCTGAAGATCAAGGAGGAAAGAATTCGACAGGAGAAAAACGTAGATTTCTTACAGTTTGTAGGTTTTACAAGGAAAATGCTAGGAGGAGGCGGATGATAGCTCTGGTTCTCCAAGACTGACGAGGATGTGAAGGCGTCTTGGCAAAGTGGAAGACAAGGCAGCTGCTGTTGTTATCAGTATGGCAGGTGACAGACACATGAGTCGACCTCCTGCCTGACCTCATTTCTCTATCACACCCCTACCCCCCACCCCCACACCCTTCCATACTCCCCAACCCCACCCCGTCACCCTATTTAGCCTGCCTGGCTCTCTCTCACGGAGAATGAAGATCATCATTGTAAAAGCAACATTTCCTCTTCATTTCTTTTCAGAAATGTATATCCAAAGCAGTACAAAAATACTTGAAGCGTAACACGAAACATCACAAAATTACTGCATGAAAGAGAAATATATATATATATATAGAGAGAGAGATAGAGAGATAGAGAGAGACAGAGAGAGAGAGAGAGAGAGAGAGAGAGAGAGAGAGAGAGAGAGAGAGTCAACAACTTTTATTTACGCCAGTAGCCCGTAACGTGATAAAATACAAAAAGCTAGCGAACCGAGTTATCAGATCATTTGATGGGCAATCAAAGATCAACCCGAGGTAGTGCGTCCCTGCTCTTAATAAGTTCCTTGTCTCTAAGAATTAACTCATAATGAATTAACATTGCTACGTCTCTAGTCAAACTTGGACGCGATCCCTCCCTCAAATACATACATCCCGTTTGGGTGTGACTCCTCAGATGCCGTTGTATATATCTTTTCCTAAGGTCTTCATAAACAGGGCAAAAGAAGGGGAAACGTTCTTCATTTTCATCAACTGCACTAAAGGCGCCTGCAGTATCCAAGTGCTGCTGATTGATGTACTTCTTGTTTGACAACAGATCATTGATCCCAAAGCAAAAACGCACAAAGGCGTCTCGGAATTTCTTAATGGTAAGACTAAATACCAATGATCTTTAAAGAATGAATACCAGTGATATCAAGCACTGGTGGTACGTTGTGGTGCCATATTAAATGTTGGTAATAACAGTCTTGTAGTATTTGGTTAAATTGCATCAGAAAGGTCATTTTATTATGAAACCCTTCTTTAGCCATACGTAGGAGAAACCAAATTTACATCAACAGTTTCTAATATTTCCGACCAGTTTAGATTATGTGTAATATTCGAGTTTTTTTAAACACGAGATATGCCTGTTTTAGTATAGTCTTGTAGATAGCATAGTAGAAAACCTGAGCCAATATGTTACTGCCCAAGTGATCTGCAATAGAGGATATCTTCCAAATCCTCCGTACACCATGTGATACGATGTTCGTTTTTCCAAACCGAGGAGTCTCTTGTAGGTGAGCGTAGACCTGCTCAATTGTGTCTGCATTCCTTAGGCCTCATATCTCGGACCCATAAAGTCGACTGAACCTGCGAGTCGAAAATCATTATAAAAAAACTAGTTTGGGTCAAAGGTGTGTATGCTCCACGTAGCCATAAAAATCTAAACAGACTTCAGTTTTCTTTTACTGGCCAGATCCTCAGTACACATGTTCATAGATAACTTGGTGGAAAAGACAAAGCCAAGGTACTTATACTGATTGACTACTTCTAGAGTAGTATTGTCAAGTGACCATTTTTCACCTTACGGAAAAAAAACTTAACCTTTCTTTTTCCTGCAGTGATTTATGACCTAATGCCTGGGAGACATGGTCCGTGGTTGAATGATCCTTTCAAAACCCAGCCTGCTCAGCACACAACTTGCTGATTTCCTCTGCCCAGTCGCATAGGTGAATTGACATGGCAGACATGAAAACCTGAAAGACACTACATAGTAAGGATATCAAGAGAGAGAGAGAGAGAGAGAGAGAGAGAGAGAGAAAGACACAGACAGAGATCATGAAAGAGACATAGATAGAGAGAGAGTTAGAGAGAGAGAGAGAGAGAGTTAGAGAGAGAGTTAGAGAAAGAGCGCGCGAGAGAGAGAGCGCGCGAGAAAGAACGAACGAACGAACGAACGAACTGGTTTATTTGTGAGGCCACCGGCCTGTCACAACGGAAACACATTGAACTCATCGGCATTGAAAATGTCCACCGCGTCACATCTTCTTTTCAGAGCATGATATAGGAACATTGCTAATGTTCTTATCACACTAGGGTCACTGCCAAATATTTGTTCCACTCTTCGAAAGTCATTAATGTGATATAAATATTTTTCTCTAAGGTCTTCATAAACTGGGCAAACATAAAGCATGTGAAATTCATTTTCAATTTCTTCCATACAAGCTGGACAAGTGTATAAATTATCTGGATTGTCCCGGGAGTAACGGAATTTATGATGGTATAATTCACTGAAGCCAGAACGAAATTGAATGTACACATCTCGGAATGGTTTTTTATCTATCGCATATAAATAATTCTCTCTACCCCAATGCGTCTTTATTTGACGATAAAATGAATATTTTCCACTACTAAACAATGTTTGTTCCCAGTTACTACAATACTCAGAGACAATGCGGTTTTTTCAATTCTTTTATAAGTTCTCTTTCATTGGGTGCTGTCTGGGAGACCCATACGTGCTCAAAACCATATTTACATAATATATCCCTAATCGGATATGCCCAATTCTGTGGATGAGAGTTCAGCTGCATTCTATAAATCATGTGTGGGTAACGGGAAGTTTCCATACGAAGTACTCTAATCCAGTATCTCACAGAGCGAATGATACCATTCACGAAAAGAGGATGTCTGCCAGTTTCCCCATATACAATTACATTTGGTACTTTAATGGGCAAATTAAGGAATCTTTTCAATGCTTCCAGATGTACAGTTTCAATAACAAAACAATCACGCAGTCCCCTAACTTCTGAGGAGTACAACAGTACACTGAGCACTTGGGCATCAAACATTTCAAAGAAGGCATCTGGTGACAAGCATTGGAGTTTTCTAATACACCTGGTAAGCTGGGTTGCGCGCGAGAGAGAAAGAGAAAGAGAGACAGACAGACAGACAGACAGACAGAGACAGAGAGAGAGACACAAAGCGAGACAGAGAGACAGAGAGAGACACAGACAGACAGAGAGACAGCGAGACAGAGACAGAGACAGACAGACAGACACAGAGAGACAGACAGAGAGACAGACAGAGACACAGAGAGAGAGAGAGAGAGAGAGAGAGAGAGAGAGAGAGAGAGAGAGAGGGGGGAGTCATTAACACAGAGACTCTAACCCCACCCCCACCCCCATCCCCCCTAAACCTTAAAACCCTACACCCTAAACCCTATCCCCTAAATGCTACCCCCTAAACCTTACCCCCTTAACCCCATCCCCGCCCACCTTAACCCCACCCCCGCCCCCCTTAACCCCACCACCGCCCCCTTAACCTCGCCCCTGCCCCTTTTAACCCTGACCCCAGCCCAACTTAACCCCACCCCCCGCCCCCCTTAACCCCGACCCCGCCCCCCTTAACCTTGCTCCCCGCCCACTTAACCCCTACCCCTACCCCCGCCCCCTTAACCCCGCCCTCACCCCCCTTAACCCCTACCCCCGCCCCCCTTAACCCCGCCCCCTGCCCCCCTTAACCCCAGCCCCCTTAACCCCTACCCCCGCCCCCTTAACCCCGCCCCCCTTAACCCCGCCCAATTTAACCCCGCCCCCGCCCCCCTTATCCCCGACCCGAGACTCCCTTAACCCCGCCCCCCTTAACCCCGCCCCCCTTAACCCCGCCCCCTTAACCCCGCCCCCCGCTTCCGTTAACCCCGCCCCCCGCCCCCCTTAACCCCGAAACCCGCCCCCGTTAACCCCGCCCTCCGCCCCTCTTAACCCCGCCCCCCGCCCCTCTTAACCCCGCCCCCCGCCCCCCTTAACCTCACCCCCCTTCAGAAGTCCCCGATAGTTTTTTTTGGTCTATTTCTTGAATAGGTTGCAAGATATATCCGCAGTCATGGGCGGCATGGCGTGCAGTTGTTGCCTGGTGCGTCAGAGATCTTCTCCCTTATCTTTGCAGACGATATTGTTCTACTATCTACAACTCCTGTTGGCCTACAATGCCAGATAGACAGCCTCCACCACGCATCCCAAGAACTTGGCCTATCGATCAATATTGACAAAACTAAAGTCATGGTCTTTCGAAGGAGCGGAATTTTGGGCCGGGGCGAGAGGTGGTCATTGGGGGGTAGGCTGCTGGAGGTTGTAAATCAGTATAAGTACTTGGGTTTTGTATTTACTACTAGATTGTCTCTTTCTTCCTCTCTTGACAACCTGACTGTAAGAGCAAAACAGAAAACTGTACAGCTGCTGAAGACGATGTGGAATCTCCATACTGTGAATACGACAATTGTTTCAGATTATGTGATGCCCAGGTACTGCCATCATTACTTAATGGTTCTGAGATATGGGGACTAGAAAAAAGAGACTGTATTGAGAAGGCACACATGTTTGCATGCAAGATATTTTTTAATGGAAGTGCAAAAAATTCTCACATCATGTGGCACAGTGAGCTTGTAGATATCCATTGTATATAAATACAGTGACCCGAGCGGTGAAATACTGGCTGCGACTGTGCGAGATGGCTGCTGACAGACTGCCAAAACAAGCCTATACTATGTTATTGAAAAATAATACATCAGTAAAAATGAACTGGGTAATATCTGTCCAAG
>JAWQFJ010018032.1:25000-29072 GCA_034096865.1 Theodoxus fluviatilis
GACAGAAGAAAAACGTAGATTTCTTACAGTTTGTAGGTTTTACAAGGAAAATGCTAGGAGGAGGCGGATGATAGCTCTGGTTCTCCAAGACTGACCAGGATGTGAAGGCGTCTTGGCAAAGTGGAAGACAAGGCAGTTGCTGTTGTTATCAGTATGGCAGGTGACAGACACATGAGTCGACCTCCTGCCTGACCTCATTTCTCTATCACACCCCTACCCCCCACCCCCCCACCATTCCATACTCCCCAACCCCACCCCCTCTTTAGCCTGCCTGGCTCTCTCTCACGGAGAATGAAGATCATCATTGTAAAAGCAACATTTGCTCTTCATTTCTTTTCAGAAATGTATATCCAAAGCAGTACAAAATACTTGAAGCGTAACACGAAACATCACAAAATTACTGCATGAGAGAGATAGAGATATAGATAGAGAGATAGAGAGAGAGAGAGAGAGAGAGAGAGAGAGAGAGAGAGAGAGAGAGAGAGAGAGAGAGAGAAGTGCAAGTACCTGGTTAGTGCAAGTACCTGGTTATTGCAAGTACCTGGTTAGTGCGAGTACCTAGTTAGTGCGAGTACCTAGTTAGTGCGAGTACCTGGTTAGTGCAAGTACCTAGTTAGTGCAAGTATCTAGTTAGTGCGAGTACCTGGTTAGTGCAAGTACCTGGTTAGTGCAAGTACCTGGTTAGTGCAAGTACCTAGTTAGTGCAAGTACCTAGTTAGTGCGAGTACCTGGTTAGTGCAAGTACCTAGTTAGTGCAAGTATCTAGTTAGTGCGAGTACCTGGTTATTGCAAGTACTTGATTATTGCAAGTACCTAGTTAGTGCGAGTACCTGGTTAGTGCAAGTACCTAGTTAGTGCAAGTATCTAGTTAGTGCGAGTACCTGGTTATTGCAAGTACTTGATTATTGCAAGTACCTGGTTAGTGCAAGTACCTGGTTAGTGCAAGTACTTGATTATTGCAAGTACCTGAGTTAGTGCAAGTCCCTGGTTAGTGCAAGTACTTGATTATTGCAAGTACCTGGTTAGTGCAAGTACCTAGTTAGTGCAAGTACCTGGTTAGTGCAAGTACCTAGTTAGTGCAAGTACCTGGTTAGTGCAAGTACTTGATTATTGCAAGTACCTAGTTAGTGCGAGTACCTGGTTAGTGCAAGTACCTAGTTAGTGCAAGTATCTAGTTAGTGCGAGTACCTGGTTAGTGCAAGTACTTGATTATTGCAAGTACCTGGTTAGTGCAAGTACCTGGTTAGTGCAAGAACCTGGTTAGTGCAAGTACCTGGTTAGTGCAAATACCTGGTTAATGCAAGTACCTGGTTAGTGCAAGTACCTGGTTAGTGCAAGTACCTGGTTAGTGCAAGTACCTAGTTAGTGCAAGTACCTGGTTAGTGCAAGTACCTGGTTAGTGCAAGTACCTGGTTAGTGCAAGTACCTGGTTAGTGCAAGTACCTGGTTAGTGCGAGTACCTGGTTAGTGCAAGTACCTGGTATGTGCAAGTACCTGGTTAGTGCAAGTACCTGGTTAGTGCAAGTACCTAGTTAGTGCAAGTACCTGGTTAGTGCGAGTACCTGGTTAGTGCAAGTACCTGGTATGTGCAAGTACCTGGTTAGTGCAAGTACCTGGTATGTGCAAGTACCTGGTTAGTGCAAGTACCTGGTTAGTGCAAGTACCTGGTTAGTGCAAGTACCTGGTTAGTGCAAGTACCTGGTTAGTGCGAGTACCTGGTTAGTGCAAGTACCTGGTTAGTGCAAGTACCTGGTTAGTGCAAGTACCTGGTTAGTGCAAGTACCTGGTTAGTGCAAGTACCTAGTTAGTGCGAGTACCTGGTTAGTGCAAGTACCTGGTTAGTGCAAGTACCTGGTTAGTGCAAGTACCTGGTTAGTGCAAGTACCTAGTTAGTGCGAGTACCGGGTTAGTGCAAGTACCTAGTTATTGCAAGTACCTGGTTAGTGCAAGTACCTAGTTAGTGCAAGTACTACCTTTAGCGCAGACCGCACAGCATTAAACCCCTGCCACATTTACAACGCTTTACTTTTCTTACTGCAGACTAGTACAGTAACATTAAGTCTCTTGTATCTCTCTGTTGTATCTCTCTGTTGTATCTCTTTGTTGTATCTATTTGTTGTATCTCTCTGTTGTATCTCTCTGTTGTATCTCTCTGTTGTATCTCTCTGTTGTATCTCTGTTGTATCTCTCTGTTGTATCTCTCTGTTGTATCTCTCTGTTGTATCTCTCTGTTGTATCTCTCTGTTGTATCTCTTTGTTGTATCTCTGTTGTATCTCTCTGATGTATCTCTTTGTTGTATCTCTCTGTTGTATCTCTCTGTTGTATCTATGTTGTATCTCTCTGTTGTATCTCTCTGTTGTATCTCTCTGTTGTATCTCTCTGTTGTATCTCTTTGTTGTATCTCTCTGTTGTATCTCTCTGTTGTATCTCTCTGTTGTATCTCTCTGTTGTATCTCTCTGTTGTATCTCTCTGTTGTATCTCTCTGTTGTATCTCTCTGTTGTATCTCTCTGTTGTATCTCTCTGTTGTATCTCTATGTTGTATCTCTCTGTTGTGTCTCTCTGTTGTATCTCTCTGTTGTATCTCTCTGTTGTGTCTCTCTGTTGTATCTCTCTGTTGTATCTCTCTGTTGTATCTCTCTGTTGTATCTCTCTGTTGTATCTCTCTGTTGTATCTCTCAGTACCAAAACATCCTATTCTAAACAAACCTCGTGGATGTCTATCACGGAAAAATGAAAACCATCACTTTGCAAAAATGTCTCTTCAAAACACTTCATAACATACAAAGAATAAATGGATACGCCATGTGACTCATGCGCGATATTGGAGAGCGCTGACGCTGTTATTATGTTTTATGATCACGAATTGCACATCAGATACGTGAGTGAGGTCTAAGGAGAAAAGTTTTAGGGAACTTTCAACACGGCAGCACACGTGTGGCGTCACATCCATGCACCGCACACAAGCCACTCGCTTTGACTGCTTAAAGCTTAGTTTGACACTGACAGCATCACAACCAAAACAATTCAGAATTATTTCCGCTGAAGTGAGATCAAATGCCTCATGGAGTTTTCGATCTGTCTATTACAATTAAATGCAAAATAATGTGTGTGGGTTTGCTTTTTCACAATTAATTCAGGATATCAGTCTTTCTACTAACCACTAGATGTAACAACATTTAAATTATAAAATCACTGTAGAGCACCAGTTCAGAGCAAGCCCATGTGTATCACGCCTCTACACACACGCACACATTCAGTGGGTGGACGTTCAGACACATCACCAAGAACAATGGACAAAAGTGAGGAAGTACAGAAAGAAAAGAAAAAGTTCAGGCTTACTTGGACGTCTGCCGCTGATCCCTTTCGACTGGCTCCCTGAGATGACGGGACTAAGAGCAGACGGAAAACCTCTCCAGTGGTGGAGGGTTCTCTACATATCGGACACACCAGCACACGTTGTGTCTGCACGGAGCAGAGCCATGCACTCAGAGAACTACGTAACCATTGGTCAGCTCTCACGTGCGTTGAGCGACTGACGGCGATTGTTTTGATTGGAACTTCCCAGCCTTGTGTCAACAGTGTTGTTGTGAAACAAAGGACGTGCTGGAAAGAAAAACATTGGTGTGTCTTGATAAACAGCTCCATGGTGATGTAGCAATCTTCTACGCAGTGGCATCACATTAGCCGGTGTGGAGTTTGGCTACGTCAAAATGAAGCCCCTGTACAGACACGTCCTGTGATTTAAAGTTTCCACTGTAGCCTGTAGAGTCATACAGTCTGCAGAGTACAGCAAGTAAAACTGGCAGCAGGGCAACAATGCTGAAAGCAGATCAACAGTACTGAAAGCAGTGAAGCAGTACTGAAGAGGGGGCAGCAATACTGGAAGCAGGACAGTCGTACAAAAGACAGGTTAGCAGTACTGGAATAAGGGCAGCAGTACTGGAAGCAGGTCAACAGTACTGGAAGCAGGGTAGGAGTACTGGACGCAGGTCAACAGAATTGGGAGCAGGTTAAGAGTACTGGAAAGAGGGCAAGAAAGGCAGATTTGCAGATGGCAGACTGGAGGCAG
>JAWQFJ010018034.1:0-5000 GCA_034096865.1 Theodoxus fluviatilis
ACCCGAACCCGAACCCGAACCCGAACCCGAACCCGAACCCGAACCCGAACCCGAACCCGAACCCGAACCCGAACCCGAACCCGAACCCGAACCCGAACCCGAACCCGAACCCGAACCCGAACCCGAACCCGAACCCGAACCCGAACCCGAACCCGAACCCGAACCCGAACCCGAACCCGAACCGAACCCGAACCCGAACCCGAACCCGAACCCGAACCCGAACCCGAACCCGAACCCGAACCCGAACCCGAACCCGAACCCGAACCCGAACCCGAACCCGAACCCGAACCCGAACCCGAACCCGAACCCGAACCCGAACCCGAACCCGAACCCGAACCCGAACCCGAACCCGAACCCGAACCCGAACCCGAACCCGAACCCGAACCCGAACCCGAACCCGAACCCGAACCCGAACCCGAACCCGAACCCGAACCCGAACCCGAACCCGAACCCGAACCCGAACCCGAACCCGAACCCGAACCCGAACCCGAACCCGAACCCGAACCCGAACCCGAACCCGAACCCGAACCCGAACCCGAACCCGAACCCGAACCCGAACCCGAACCCGAACCCGAACCCGAACCCGAACCCGAACCCGAACCCGAACCCGAACCCGAACCCGAACCCGAACCCGAACCCGAACCCGAACCCGAACCCGAACCCGAACCCGAACCCGAACCCGAACCCGAACCCGAACCCGAACCCGAACCCGAACCCGAACCCGAACCCGAACCCGAACCCGAACCCGAACCCGAACCCGAACCCGAACCCGAACCCGAACCCGAACCCGAACCCGAACCCGAACCCGAACCCGAACCCGAACCCGAACCCGAACCCGAACCCGAACCCGAACCCGAACCCGAACCCGAACCCGAACCCGAACCCGAACCCGAACCCGAACCCGAACCCGAACCCGAACCCGAACCCGAACCCGAACCCGAACCCGAACCCGAACCCGAACCCGAACCCGAACCCGAACCCGAACCCGAACCCGAACCCGAACCCGAACCCGAACCCGAACCCGAACCCGAACCCGAACCCGAACCCGAACCCGAACCCGAACCCGAACCCGAACCCGAACCCGAACCCGAACCCGAACCCGAACCCGAACCCGAACCCGAACCCGAACCCGAACCCGAACCCGAACCCGAACCCGAACCCGAACCCGAACCCGAACCCGAACCCGAACCCGAACCCGAACCCGAACCCGAACCCGAACCCGAACCCGAACCCGAACCCGAACCCGAACCCGAACCCGAACCCGAACCCGAACCCTAACCCGAACCCGAACCCGAACCCGAACCCGAACCCGAACCCGAACCCGAACCCGAACCCGAACCCGAACCCGAACCCGAACCCGAACCCGAACCCGAACCCGAACCCGAACCCGAACCCGAACCCGAACCCGAACCCGAACCCGAACCCGAACCCGAACCCGAACCCGAACCCGAACCCGAACCCGAACCCGAACCCGAACCCGAACCCGAACCCGAACCCGAACCCGAACCCGAACCCGAACCCGAACCCGAACCCGAACCCGAACCCGAACCCGAACCCGAACCCGAACCCGAACCCGAACCCGAACCCGAACCCGAACCCGAACCCGAACCCGAACCCGAACCCGAACCCGAACCCGAACCCGAACCCGAACCCGAACCCGAACCCGAACCCGAACCCGAACCCGAACCCGAACCCGAACCCGAACCCGAACCCGAACCCGAACCCGAACCCGAACCCGAACCCGAACCCGAACCCGAACCCGAACCCGAACCCGAACCCGAACCCGAACCCGAACCCGAACCCGAACCCGAACCCGAACCCGAACCCGAACCCGAACCCGAACCCGAACCCGAACCCGAACCCGAACCCGAACCCGAACCCGAACCCGAACCCGAACCCGAACCCGAACCCGAACCCGAACCCGAACCCGAACCCGAACCCGAACCCGAACCCGAACCCGAACCCGAACCCGAACCCGAACCCGAACCCGAACCCGAACCCGAACCCGAACCCGAACCCGAACCCGAACCCGAACCCGAACCCGAACCCGAACCCGAACCCGAACCCGAACCCGAACCCGAACCCGAACCCGAACCCGAACCCGAACCCGAACCCGAACCCGAACCCGAACCCGAACCCGAACCCGAACCCGAACCCGAACCCGAACCCGAACCCGAACCCGAACCCGAACCGAACCCGAACCCGAACCCGAACCCGAACCCGAACCCGAACCCGAACCCGAACCCGAACCCGAACCCGAACCCGAACCCGAACCCGAACCCGAACCCGAACCCGAACCCGAACCCGAACCCGAACCCGAACCCGAACCCGAACCCGAACCCGAACCCGAACCCGAACCCGAACCCGAACCCGAACCCGAACCCGAACCCGAACCCGAACCCGAACCCGAACCCGAACCCGAACCCGAACCCGAACCCGAACCCGAACCCGAACCCGAACCCGAACCCGAACCCGAACCCGAACCCGAACCCGAACCCGAACCCGAACCCGAACCCGAACCCGAACCCGAACCCGAACCCGAACCCGAACCCGAACCCGAACCCGAACCCGAACCCGAACCCGAACCCGAACCCGAACCCGAACCCGAACCCGAACCCGAACCCGAACCCGAACCCGAACCCGAACCCGAACCCGAACCCGAACCCGAACCCGAACCCGAACCCGAACCCGAACCCGAACCCGAACCCGAACCCGAACCCGAACCCGAACCCGAACCCGAACCCGAACCCGAACCCGAACCCGAACCCGAACCCGAACCCGAACCCGAACCCGAACCCGAACCCGAACCCGAACCCGAACCCGAACCCGAACCCGAACCCGAACCCGAACCCGAACCCGAACCCGAACCCGAACCCGAACCCGAACCCGAACCCGAACCCGAACCCGAACCCGAACCCGAACCCGAACCCGAACCCGAACCCGAACCCGAACCCGAACCCGAACCCGAACCCGAACCCGAACCCGAACCCGAACCCGAACCCGAACCCGAACCCGAACCCGAACCCGAACCCGAACCCGAACCCGAACCCGAACCCGAACCCGAACCCGAACCCGAACCCGAACCCGAACCCGAACCCGAACCCGAACCCGAACCCGAACCCGAACCCGAACCCGAACCCGAACCCGAACCCGAACCCGAACCCGAACCCGAACCCGAACCCGAACCCGAACCCGAACCCGAACCCGAACCCGAACCCGAACCCGAACCCGAACCCGAACCCGAACCCGAACCCGAACCCGAACCCGAACCCGAACCCGAACCCGAACCCGAACCCGAACCCGAACCCGAACCCGAACCCGAACCCGAACCCGAACCCGAACCCGAACCCGAACCCGAACCCGAACCCGAACCCGAACCCGAACCCGAACCCGAACCCGAACCCGAACCCGAACCCGAACCCGAACCCGAACCCGAACCCGAACCCGAACCCGAACCCAACCCGAACCCGAACCCGAACCCGAACCCGAACCCGAACCCGAACCCGAACCCGAACCCGAACCCGAACCCGAACCCGAACCCGAACCCGAACCCGAACCCGAACCCGAACCCGAACCCGAACCCGAACCCGAACCCGAACCCGAACCCGAACCCGAACCCGAACCCGAACCCGAACCCGAACCCGAACCCGAACCCGAACCCGAACCCGAACCCGAACCCGAACCCGAACCCGAACCCGAACCCGAACCCGAACCCGAACCCGAACCCGAACCCGAACCCGAACCCGAACCCGAACCCGAACCCGAACCCGAACCCGAACCCGAACCCGAACCCGAACCCGAACCCGAACCCGAACCCGAACCCGAACCCGAACCCGAACCCGAACCCGAACCCGAACCCGAACCCGAACCCGAACCCGAACCCGAACCCGAACCCGAACCCGAACCCGAACCCGAACCCGAACCCGAACCCGAACCCGAACCCGAACCCGAACCCGAACCCGAACCCGAACCCGAACCCGAACCCGAACCCGAACCCGAACCCGAACCCGAACCCGAACCCGAACCCGAACCCGAACCCGAACCCGAACCCGAACCCGAACCCGAACCCGAACCCGAACCCGAACCCGAACCCGAACCCGAACCCGAACCCGAACCCGAACCCGAACCCGAACCCGAACCCGAACCCGAACCCGAACCCGAACCCGAACCCGAACCCTAACCCGAACCCGAACCCGAACCCGAACCCGAACCCGAACCCGAACCCGAACCCGAACCCGAACCCGAACCCGAACCCGAACCCGAACCCGAACCCGAACCCGAACCCGAACCCGAACCCGAACCCGAACCCGAACCCGAACCCGAACCCGAACCCGAACCCGAACCCGAACCCGAACCCGAACCCGAACCCGAACCCGAACCCGAACCCGAACCCGAACCCGAACCCGAACCCGAACCCGAACCCGAACCCGAACCCGAACCCGAACCCGAACCCGAACCCGAACCCGAACCCGAACCCGAACCCGAACCCGAACCCGAACCCGAACCCGAACCCGAACCCGAACCCGAACCCGAACCCGAACCCGAACCCGAACCCGAACCCGAACCCGAACCCGAACCCGAACCCGAACCCGAACCCGAACCCGAACCCGAACCCGAACCCGAACCCGAACCCGAACCCGAACCCGAACCCGAACCCGAACCCGAACCCGAACCCGAACCCGAACCCGAACCCGAACCCGAACCCGAACCCGAACCCGAACCCGAACCCTAACCCGAACCCGAACCCGAACCCGAACCCGAACCCGAACCCGAACCCGAACCCGAACCCGAACCCGAACCCGAACCCGAACCCGAACCCGAACCCGAACCCGAACCCGAACCCGAACCCGAACCCGAACCCGAACCCGAACCCGAACCCGAACCCGAACCCGAACCCGAACCCGAACCCGAACCCGAACCCGAACCCGAACCCGAACCCGAACCCGAACCCGAACCCGAACCCGAACCCGAACCCGAACCCGAACCCGAACCCGAACCCT
>JAWQFJ010018034.1:10000-23607 GCA_034096865.1 Theodoxus fluviatilis
TAACCCTAACCCTAACCCTAACCTAACCCTAACCCTAACCCTAACCCTAACCCTAACCCTAACCCTAACCCTAACCCTAACCCTAACCCTAACCCTAACCCTAACCCTAACCCTAACCCTAACCCTAACCCTAACCCTAACCCTAACCCTAACCCTAACCCTAACCCTAACCCTAACCCTAACCCTAACCCTAACCCTAACCCTAACCCTAACCCTAACCCTAACCCTAACCCTAACCCTAACCCTAACCCTAACCCTAACCCTAACCCTAACCCTAACCCTAACCCTAACCCTAACCCTAACCCTAACCCTAACCCTAACCCTAACCCTAACCCTAACCCTAACCCTAACCCTAACCCTAACCCTAACCCTAACCCTAACCCTAACCCTAACCCTAACCCTAACCCTAACCCTAACCCTAACCCTAACCCTAACCCTAACCCTAACCCTAACCCTAACCCTAACCCTAACCCTAACCCTAACCCTAACCCTAACCCTAACCCTAACCCTAACCTAACCCTAACCCTAACCCTAACCCTAACCCTAACCCTAACCCTAACCCTAACCCTAACCCTAACCCTAACCCTAACCCTAACCCTAACCCTAACCCTAACCCTAACCCTAACCCTAACCCTAACCCTAACCCTAACCCTAACCCTAACCCTAACCCTAAACCCTAACCCTAACCCTAACCCTAACCCTAACCCTAACCCTAACCCTAACCCTAACCCTAACCCTAACCCTAACCCTAACCCTAACCCTAACCCTAACCCTAACCCTAACCCTAACCCTAACCCTAACCCTAACCCTAACCCTAACCCTAACCCTAACCCTAACCCTAACCCTAACCCTAACCCTAACCCTAACCCTAACCCTAACCCTAACCCTAACCCTAACCCTAACCCTAACCCTAACCCTAACCCTAACCCTAACCCTAACCCCTAACCCTAACCCTAACCCTAACCCTAACCCTAACCCTAACCCTAACCCTAACCCTAACCCTAACCCTAACCCTAACCCTAACCCTAACCCTAACCCTAACCCTAACCCTAACCCTAACCCTAACCCTAACCCTAACCCTAACCCTAACCCTAACCCTAACCCTAACCCTAACCCCTAAACCCTAACCCCTAACCCCTAAACCCTAACCCTAACCCTAACCCCTAAACCCTAACCCCTAAACCCTAACCCTAACCCCTAACCCTAACCCTAACCCTAACCCTAACCCCTAAACCCTAACCCTAACCCCTAACCCTAACCCCTAACCCTAACCCCTAACCCTAACCCTAACCCCTAACCCCTAACCCCTAACCCCTAACCCTAACCCTAACCCTAAACACCTGGGCCCGTATTCACAACGGCGATTTATCTTTTTAACACTCGATTTATCCCCTAGCCCCGCGTTATCTTGATCGGTTAGATAAGGTACGCTCGTCAGAGGATTCTAGGTTGCGCTTTGCTATATATACTGGTTTCCAGCCAAGGGAGAGCGGAACAGGCAGTTGGAATCGTCTTAGTTTAGAGATAAATCGGAGTTAACATAAATCGCCGATAAATCGCCGTTGTGAATACGGGCCCTGAACTGTAATCATGACCCTAACCCTAACCCTAAACACCTGAACTGTAATCATGACCCTAACCTTGACCATGACCCCTAAACCCCCTTAACCCCTTTACCCCTAACCCCTAAACTCGAACCTAATCCTCAACTGTAATCATGACCATGACCCTGACCCCTAACACTAACAACTAAAATCTAACTCCTAACCTCTAATCCCTAACAACTAAACCCTAACCCACAACCAGAAACTATAAGAAAGACAAGATATGCATGGATAGTTCTTTCTTTGAGACTGTGTTGTGAGAGGCTCACGAACTCTGAGGAAAATCATTTATAATGTGAAATTAATGCCAGCTGAAATGTACATCAATCAATCACATCCAGTCATTTAAGTTAACGATGTTTCTGCAAGAGCGCAACTTTCTTTTTCCTGTATGGCACTTAGCTTTACTGACTCTGCTGATTCTACACTTGTACATAACATGTTCTAATTTTTGCATATGTACATACAAAGGCCGAAAAAAACAACTCTCTCTCTCTCTCTCTCTCTCTCTCTCTCTCTCTCTCTCTCTCTCACACACACACACACAGCCCTGACCCGAGCGAGCACTGCCACTTATAACAGGCGGAAAGAGACAACAGGTACACCAGGATTCCGCCTAGGGGAGCGGTGTGACAGAAGTGTGGAAGGAGCAAGAGCAGAAACCAGGCGCTGACAGACGGCTGACCTTCGTCAAACTGCATCTCACATCCTGCCTTGGAGAGAGAGGGGTGGGTTGGGGAATACAAGAAGGGGTGGTGGTGGGGGATAGAGAGAGAGAGAGATCCAATTGTATATTGAATTACACAATCTCTGAAACATACCCCTCAAAATTAATACTGTACCAGAAAAACAAACATTTAGTGTTTAACTTATGACAACATTATTACAATGACATATGCGCATAAAAACACACACTTCTAGACACCCAGACATTGATATCTCTCTCTCTGTCTCTCTCTCTGTCTCTCTCTCTCTCTCTCTGTCTCTCTCTCTCTCTCTCTCTCTCTCTCTCTCTCTCTCTCTCCCCCGTTCTCTCTCTCTCTCTCTCTCTCTCTCTCTCTCTCTCTCTCTCACACACACACACACACACACACACACACACACTCATTCACACACACACACACACACACACACACACACACACACACACACACACACACACACAAGCTCGCCCAGGGCCAGCCTCAAGTATTTGTGTGAAAAGGGTGTACAAAGGATACTCTTTTAGTTATCCCACTGATTAGACATTAGACGAAGGCAACGGGATAATATTGTAGGATGATGCGTGAGAATATTGTGAGTTTTGTCCTTGAACAAAGACTAAAACTTTGCTACTTGGCACGTCAACAAAAAAATTAGTGGCTGCGTTTTCAATTTTTGCTGCAACTATCTACATTAAGCCACACCATATTTTGATTTACTCTCATGGGCTTTGCCTTTCTTATTGAAGACTAATAACCGGTAAGGAAGTTTTAAATGTCAATGCTGAAATACAATCAAATTTATCGGTGTAAACAAACTTCAATGAAATTTATTGTAGAGGAATAAAAATCATCACCGAAAAAGCAACGTTCCTCTTCGACTGTCTGCAAAATTGCCTCTCATAATATTGTTGTAGGAAGTGCCTTCGCCATAATTATAGACGCAACCGTCATTCAGATGAACGCTGCCGCCATCTTGGTCAACGCGCGAATATAGCACCAACGTGGCATGCATGGCCGAAAAGCACGCTAGTTCTTCTGTGGGCACGTTCATGCAAGGAGAGGAGGAACAGTGTGAGGGGAAGTGACACTAATAAAACATCACTCAGTCACTAATAGTAATACAGCATTCTCTCACATACAACCACTAGACGATATATAGACGCCATCTTGCACACGCCACGCGCATGCCATTTACACTAGTTGCACAAACACACACTTTCATGGCAGAGAGAGAAGGATAGCTCCAGATCCCTACCGTGTTGGGTGCTGGGGATCTCCCTCCACCACGTGCTGCCCTAGGGCTTGGTGTAGACAGCACCCACACGCTCGCTTCCACCACTTGTTGCCGCTCTAGCCCGGTCTTGGCGCTCGCTCCACGTGGTCACCGTCAGTCACCAGCTCGCTCCTCTTCCACCAGATAGTGCCTCCGCACCTACTCCGAAAGTGGTCTCTCAGTCCTCACAGAGCCAAACTCCACCCACTCTCTTACAACACAACCTGCAGTCGCCCACACTGCCCGACGCTCACTACGGGCAAAGATTATATAGTTACACAAAGATAGCTCATTAGCTCAAAGCTGTGAGGATCGAGACACGTTGCGCCCCCAACCGGAAGGTTACTTGGGTGAATCAAGGGAAGTAATCACACCGCTTAGCGACATGTAAATATTGCTTGTTTATCGACGTCTGTACAGTGATTTAATCTTGTTCAAGTGCACTGCACACAGAGAGAGAGAGAGAGAGAGAGAGAGAGAGAGGGAGAGATAGAGAGAGAGAGAGACAGACAGAGAGAGGTCTTTCGCGCAGTATCTCATGTTAGGTCTTATCCGCACGGTATAGGGGGAACGAGGGGGATGCTCAATAAGTGGAGATGATGGATGGATGGTGAATGAATGAATGAATTAATGAAGTTTTACGGCCTATCAGCATTTGGAGACTAAGGCCTTTTCACAAAACCACTGGTACTAATACGAGCGAGATATAATCAAGTCACGACTGGGAGGGGAAAGGAAAGATAACTCTAACAACATCTTTCTTTCCCCCATTCAACACATGCAGCGGACGTTCGGAAACAAAGTTTTAGAGCGAAGTTATGATGAGGATAATGAGTGCAGATGGTTGGCAAGCGGAATGAAACAACAATTTTACTGTGAGACGTTCCGTCGGAACGTCAGATCTGTGAACGCTTCGAAAGGGGTGCGCGACTTTGACCTGGATGCAGTGTAAGTCGTAAGCGAAGATCGTGATGAGTCGAAGTCTCAAGACCGAGGGTTTATGGGGGTTTTGTGGACATACGGCGATCGTATGACAAGGCAAATATGCTCAAAATGAAAACAGAGCTGCACGAAAAGGGGTTCTACCACGACAGTTGTTCCAATGCTTATGCTGTGGCCTCAGCAAAGATTATATAGTTGATCGTATAGATCTATAATCTTTGCCGAAGGCGAAGCGGCAACTTAATTCACTTGATCGAATGACTTTCTGGCCGCAAATCACCTTCTTGACAGGTATGTATTGGTTTGCATTTCCTAAAGATATTCCACAGGGGTGTATACGTTGATAAACAAGCTTGCATTCTTCGATAATAATGAAAATTAGATCGTTCCATCAACACCATGTAGATTCAATAGGCCTATAATACCCTATGTGCGCGTTCGATTTCCCAACGCCTGCTACAAAAAACAAAGCCAAAACACCCCCATTATTGCAGCAAATCATTTTGTTACACATTACACAGTGAATGTATTCACAAACATGATCGGAACGCATCAGAAACGCGTCGAGAAACAAGCAATTTTACTTGTCGGTAAGCGTTGTCAGAACTTCCATTGATTCACCCATGTTACCTTCCGCTTGGGGGCGCTGCGTTTCCCAGCGTCTTGTAACTCCATATAGCAACAGCTCGTTATGACCGGTCTTTGTATGAATAGTCTTTGCTACGGGGTCGGCTCTCTATTGCGGAGGGCCGCTATTGCGGAGGGCCTGTCACGGCACAGCCAGACCGACTTGGAGACTGAAGACGCGTTTTTAGGCAAGTGGCTTGCCTTGATGGCTAGTCAATGGCGAGCGAGACGCAGCTACGGTTTATGAGCGAGAAACGTACGCAACGCCTAACCCTCGAGATTATCCGCCTAAGAAACGCGCCCTAACACTCCGGTAGCGCGTGGTTTCTTTGATGTCACGACTCATGCCGTGCACGCTTTTCTCGTGCAGAGAACAAAAACAGTCCACGGTGTTCCTCCGCCTTCCTTCCGGTGGTCGGTGAGAATGAAAGAGCCATTTTTAATTAATCGGCCCTTTACTGCCCGACATTATATCGAGTATGCTATCATTTTAATGTCTGTCATGAAATTCGACCTTCAAATACGGTATCTCAGTCTGTCTCTCTCTCTCTCTCTCTCTCTCTCTCTCTCTCTCTCTCTCTCTCTCTCACTCTCTCACTGAGTCACTCTCTTTGTCTCTCTGTCTCTCTCTCTCTCTCTCTCTCTCTCTCTCTCTCTCTCTCTCTCTCATCTACTGTATTGTTTTACGTAATACTGTACATAACATGTCTTAATTGTCTGGTGGGTCGTCGGCCGAAATAAACAATCAATGAATCAATATCTCTCTCTCTCTCTCTCTCTCTCTCTCTCTCTCTCTCTCTTTCTCTCTCCCCATCCCTCTCAGTGTTATTATCAATAACGGGTGAAGCTTTATATTCTAACTCTATTCCACGTATGACTCTCAAAGGGTGGTTGGTCCCTACGCCCTAACTCGAAAGATTTTTTTTTTTTTAAAGTAACAAAAACTTTATGGTTTTTTATGCGTTTTAGATCAAAATATTCAAAATGGCCTTAAGAACTTTTGACCAAAAAAATCCCGCAATAGCGGCCCCCCGCAATAGAAAAAAACGACTAAGTTGAAAAAAAGGTAGCATACATTTAATGGTTTTTTATGCGTTTTACGACACAAGAATCAAAATTGCCTGAGGAACTTTTGTTACAAAAATCCCGCAATAGCGGCCCCCCGCAATAGAAAAAAACGACTAAGTTGAAAAAAGTAACATACATTTTATGGTTTTTTATACGTTTTACGACACAAGAATCAAAATTGCCTTAGGAACTTTTGTTACAAAAATCCCGCAATAGCGGCCCTCCGCAATAGCGGCCCTCCGCAATAGCGGCCCCTCCCCCTCACTACTACCCTCACGGCTACGCGCCCTGCGTCCGCCCGTCTCTACCAATCTCCGTGGCGTCGCCTCTCTGCTCACAGTTCTCTCCTGGAGGGATTGTTTCTTAGACACAAGGGATGATTAAGGGGTCCGGAGATTATTGTGGCACACTCCACTGCAATCTACCGTCCTCTGCTCACATTCACACCTCTCTTACTCGTCGATCTCCACCTATGTACGTTCTCACGCTACTCCTGTTTCTCAGCGTCTATCCAGACACACTCTCTTGCTCCCTTGGCGTTCGCCGTGTAATTCTATCTGTCTCCCATCCGAGTGTCAGTCTAACCAAGACGCTCTCCCCAGCGTCCATCTATCCAGTGTCCCACTACACGAGCTCGCCACTCGCGTCCGCTGCGTTTGTCTACACACACTCTCCCGCTCGTTGACGTACACCGTGTTCTTCCATATCTCCCGCCCGTGTCAGTTAATTTACATATTCTATCAGCAGTGAACGCCGATCCCCGCGACCTTGCCGTCCAGGGAGGTCACTCTGAACGCTTCCTACCACAATATCAACAGTTGATACACGACGCACAAATAAACATCGTTAAAATAATGCATGAGGACTTGTCTTGGTGGCTTAGGAAAGCACTGATGCAGTTTTCGTGTTCCAATGGTTAATCATGAAGTGCATATCAAAATTAGATTGAGGTTTAAGAGGCAAAGTTGTTTTTTTCCTTTCACCATGAGACCAGTTTCCGACAGGGTCGAACCCAAACGTCTTTCACGAGAAAAACTAACACTGATTTGTAAAAATTCATTTTTAAAACAAAATAACTAACACTGATATTATTTTTTCTTCTTCTACGAAGTCGTCAATAATGCTTCGTGGGGTTTAATGCCTCTTCCGACCCCCCCCCCCCCCCCCCCCCCCCCCCTGCCCCTTTTATTCTCAAGATCACATAATAAACTAACTCTTCAGAAAAATAAACCTATATTCTGGAAGCAGACATTGACGATTTATTACAATTCTATATCTTTGTTCAACTTAATCCAATTACACGATCCTGGCTTTATTTCAAAATGTTCTTCAATGTCTTTCCATCAGTCTGGGGTATGTTAAACACTATCCACTCGCCTGCAAAAGCGTGTACGCACAACGAATGGCGGCAATTGTGGCAGCACGTCACCCACTGCAAACAGCAAACGTGAGAAACTGGAAGAAAAAAGACAGTCTTACTTGGATGACGGGCGCTCGTCAGTGCGGACGTAAATGCTGGAATGACAGTGGAGGACTTACACTCCCGCTCGCGCCACTTGCTGTGAGATGCACAGCCATTGGTCAACGTCTCCAGAAGTGGCGGGAAAGCGATCAGAAACACCTGGCGATTGTTTTGACTAAAACTCCGCCTGCCTCGTGCCACCAATGATGTTGTGACATACAGGTTGCGCAGAATGTAAACACATTATTTTTTCTTAATTATACCACTCTACAAATAAACAATTCATCACTTGGTAAACAACTCAGATCAGATCGTCACAGAATACGAATTTAACTCTACAATAAGTCTGCCTATCCAGGACGACGTTAGAACATCTTGACTGCAGTTCGCTTCTGAAGATCAAGGAGGAAAGAATTCGACAGGAGAAAAACGTAGATTTCTTACAGTTTGTAGGTTTTACAAGGAAAATGCTAGGAGGAGGCGGATGATAGCTCTGGTTCTCCAAGACTGACGAGGATGTGAAGGCGTCTTGGCAAAGTGGAAGACAAGGCAGCTGCTGTTGTTATCAGTATGGCAGGTGACAGACACATGAGTCGACCTCCTGCCTGACCTCATTTCTCTATCACACCCCTACCCCCCACCCCCACACCCTTCCATACTCCCCAACCCCACCCCGTCACCCTATTTAGCCTGCCTGGCTCTCTCTCACGGAGAATGAAGATCATCATTGTAAAAGCAACATTTCCTCTTCATTTCTTTTCAGAAATGTATATCCAAAGCAGTACAAAAATACTTGAAGCGTAACACGAAACATCACAAAATTACTGCATGAAAGAGAAATATATATATATAGAGAGAGATAGAGAGATAGAGAGAGACAGAGAGAGAGAGAGAGAGAGAGAGAGAGAGAGAGAGAGAGAGTCAACAACTTTTATTTACGCCAGTAGCCCGTAACGTGATAAAATACAAAAAGCTAGCGAACCGAGTTATCAGATCATTTGATGGGCAATCAAAGATCAACCCGAGGTAGTGCGTCCCTGCTCTTAATAAGTTCCTTGTCTCTAAGAATTAACTCATAATGAATTAACATTGCTACGTCTCTAGTCAAACTTGGACGCGATCCCTCCCTCAAATACATACATCCCGTTTGGGTGTGACTCCTCAGATGCCGTTGTATATATCTTTTCCTAAGGTCTTCATAAACAGGGCAAAAGAAGGGGAAACGTTCTTCATTTTCATCAACTGCACTAAAGGCGCCTGCAGTATCCAAGTGCTGCTGATTGATGTACTTCTTGTTTGACAACAGATCATTGATCCCAAAGCAAAAACGCACAAAGGCGTCTCGGAATTTCTTAATGGTAAGACTAAATACCAATGATCTTTAAAGAATGAATACCAGTGATATCAAGCACTGGTGGTACGTTGTGGTGCCATATTAAATGTTGGTAATAACAGTCTTGTAGTATTTGGTTAAATTGCATCAGAAAGGTCATTTTATTATGAAACCCTTGTTTAGTCATACGTAGGAGAAACCAAATTTACATAAACAGTTTCTAATATTTCCGACCAGTTTACATTATGTGTAATATTCGAGTTTTTTTTAAACATGAGATATGCCTGTTTTAGTATAGTCTTGTAGATAGCATAGTAGAAAACCTGAGCCAATATTTTACTGCCCAAGTGATCTGCAATAGAGGGTATCTTCCAAAACCTCCGTACACCATGTGATACGATGTTCGTTTTTCCAAACCGAGGAGTCTCTTGTAGGTGAGCGTAGACCTGCTCAATTGTGTCTGCATTCCTTAGGCCTCATATCTCGGACCCATAAAGTCGACTGAACCTGCGAGTCGAAAATCATTATAAAAAAACTAGTTTGGGTCAAAGGTGTGTATGCTCCACGTAGCCATAAAAATCTAAACAGACTTCAGTTTTCTTTTACTGGCCAGATCCTCAGTACACATGTTCATAGATAACTTGGTGGAAAAGACAAAGCCAAGGTACTTATACTGATTGACTACTTCTAGAGTAGTATTGTCAAGTGACCATTTTTCACCTTACGGAAAAAAAACTTAACCTTTCTTTTTCCTGCAGTGATTTATGACCTAATGCCTGGGAGACATGGTCCGTGGTTGAATGATCCTTTCAAAACCCAGCCTGCTCAGCACACAACTTGCTGATTTCCTCTGCCCAGTCGCATAGGTGAATTGACATGGCAGACATGAAAACCTGAAAGACACTACATAGTAAGGATATCAACAGAGAGAGAGAGAGAGAGAGAGAAAGACACAGACAGAGATCATGAAAGAGACATAGATAGAGAGAGAGTTAGAGAGAGAGAGAGAGAGAGAGTTAGAGAGAGAGTGAGAGAAAGAGCGCGCGAGAGAGAGAGCGCGCGAGAAAGAACGAACGAACGAACGAACGAACTGGTTTATTTGTGAGGCCACCGGCCTGTCACAACGGAAACACATTGAACTCATCGGCATTGAAAATGTCCACCGCGTCACATCTTCTTTTCAGAGCATGATATAGGAACATTGCTAATGTTCTTATCACACTAGGGTCACTGCCAAATATTTGTTCCACTCTTCGAAAGTCATTAATGTGATATAAATATTTTTCTCTAAGGTCTTCATAAACTGGGCAAACATAAAGCATGTGAAATTCATTTTCAATTTCTTCCATACAAGCTGGACAAGTGTATAAATTATCTGGATTGTCCCGGGAGTAACGGAATTTATGATGGTATAATTCTATGAAGCCAGAACGAAATTGAATGTACACATCTCGGAATGGTTTTTTATCTATCGCATATAAATAATTCTCTCTACCCCAATGCGTCTTTATTTGACGATAAAATGAATATTTTCCACTACTAAACAATGTTTGTTCCCAGTTACTACAATACTCAGAGACAATGCGGTTTTTTCAATTATTTTATAAGTTCTCTTTCATTGGGTGCTGTCTGGGAGACCCATACGTGCTCAAAACCATATTTACATAATATATCCCTAATCGGATATGCCCAATTCTGTGGATGAGAGTTCAGCTGCATTCTATAAATCATGTGTGGGTAACGGGAAGTTTCCATACGAAGTACTCTAATCCAGTATCTCACAGAGCGAATGATACCATTCACGAAAAGAGGATGTCTGCCAGTTTCCCCATATACAATTACATTTGGTACTTTAATGGGCAAATTAAGGAATCTTTTCAATGCTTCCAGATGTACAGTTTCAATAACAAAACAATCACGCAGTCCCCTAACTTCTGAGGAGTACAACAGTACACTGAGCACTTGGGCATCAAACATTTCAAAGAAGGCATCTGGTGACAAGCATTGGAGTTTTCTAATACACCTGGTAAGCTGGGTTGCGCGCGAGAGAGAAAGAGAAAGAGAGACAGACAGACAGACAGACAGACAGAGACAGAGAGAGAGAGACACAAAGCGAGACAGAGAGACAGAGAGAGACACAGACAGACAGAGAGACAGCGAGACAGAGACAGAGACAGACAGACAGACACAGAGAGACAGACAGAGAGACAGACAGAGACACAGAGAGAGAGAGAGAGAGAGAGAGAGAGAGAGAGAGAGAGAGAGGGGGGAGTCATTAACACAGATACTCTAACCCCACCCCCACCCCCATCCCCCCTAAACCTTAAAACCCTACACCCTAAACCCTATCCCCTAAATGCTACCCCCTAAACCTTACCCCCTTAACCCCATCCCCGCCCACCTTAACCCCACCCCCGCCCCCCTTAACCCCACCACCGCCCCCTTAACCTCGCCCCTGCCCCTTTTAACCCTGACCCCAGCCCAACTTAACCCCACCCCCCGCCCCCCTTAACCCCGACCCCGCCCCCCTTAACCTTGCTCCCCGCCCACTTAACCCCTACCCCTACCCCCGCCCCCTTAACCCCGCCCTCACCCCCCTTAACCCCTACCCCCGCCCCCCTTAACCCCGCCCCCTGCCCCCCTTAACCCCAGCCCCCTTAACCCCTACCCCCGCGCCCTTAACCCCGCCCCCCTTAACCCCGCCCAATTTAACCTCGCCCCCGCTCCCCTTATCCCCGACCCGAGACTCCCTTAACCCCGCCCCCTTAACCCCGCCCCCCTTAACCCCGCCCCCTTAACCCCTCCCCCCGCTTCCGTTAACCCCGCCCCCCGCCCCCTTAACCCCGAAATCCGCCCCCGTTAACCCCGCCCTCCGCCCCTCTTAACCCCGCCCCCCGCCCCTCTTAACCCCGCCCCCCGCCCCCCTTAACCTCACCCCCCTTCAGAAGTCCCCGATAGTTTTTTTTGGTCTATTTCTTGAATAGGTTGCAAGATATATCCGCAGTCATGGGCGGCATGGCGTGCAGTTGTTGCCTGGTGCGTCAGAGATCTTCTCCCTTATCTTTGCAGACGATATTGTTCTACTATCTACAACTCCTGTTGGCCTACAATGCCAGATAGACAGCCTCCACCACTCATCCCAAGAACTTGGCCTATCGATCAATATTGACAAAACTAAAGTCATGGTCTTTCGAAGGAGCGGAATTTTGGGCCGGGGCGAGAGGTGGTCATTGGGGGGTAGGCTGCTGGAGGTTGTAAATCAGTATAAGTACTTGGGTTTTGTATTTACTACTAGATTGTCTCTTTCTTCCTCTCTTGACAACCTGACTGTAAGAGCAAAACAGAAAACTGTACAGCTGCTGAAGACGATGTGGAATCTCCATACTGTGAATACGACAATTTTTTCAGATTATGTGATGCCCAGGTACTGCCATCATTACTTAATGGTTCTGAGATATGGGGACTAGAAAAAAGAGACTGTATTGAGAAGGCACACATGTTTGCATGCAAGATATTTTTTAATGGAAGTGCAAAAAATTCTCACATCATGTGGCACAGTGAGCTTGTAGATATCCATTGTATATAAATACAGTGACCCGAGCGGTGAAATACTGGCTGCGACTGTGCGAGATGGCTGCTGACAGACTGCCAAAACAAGCCTATACTATGTTATTGAAAAATAATACATCAGTAAAAATGAACTGGGTAATATCTGTCCAAGAATGCCTATCGAACCTAGGGTTCGGGTATGTATTGACAAATGGTGAGACTGACATTGAAAAGAGTTTTATCCGGGTGCTCAGAGATTGCGTGATTGCTACCGACAGGAATGGAACATGAAGCTTACTGAGAGCAATCATCTTATGTTATACAGTTCGTTTAAACAGAAGTTAGAATGCGAAAGCTATCTCAATAGTGTGAATATTAAAAATATAGGGATGCTTTTGTTCGCTTCCGTCTCAGGAACAACTGCCTCAAATCGAACCAAAGAAATGAGCCTAACTCGAGGAAAGAATGTTAATTCTGTTCAGAGTATGAAGACAAAAGTCACTTTTTAATCCATTGTCCAGAGTATGACGATTTGAGGAAAAATATATCTTAAAACATATAAAGAGAAAAAATTACGCATAAGTAAAATATTGACACAACGGACGAGATGTAATAAGAACACGAGAGGTCGCAATGTTAATATTTTATGCTTCTAAACTACGCAGCGAAAATCAGAAGAAGTTGTCAGATAATCAAGTATTAGCATTCAGATAATCAAGTATTAGCATGACTCTGTCAGTGAGATCAGTTATTTCGTTCTCAGCGCGACATGTATTAAGGTCAATTTGCTAATATATAATTATGTGAGAATGATTTTAAGACATTATAGAAGGCGTTTTTTGCATGTCAAACTACGTCGTGTTGCAAGATCATGTCTACAAATGTTAAATTTAAAATGTTAATATATCAATAGTTCAATGCCATTATCAAACTAATAGTAATGTAACATGATAGACTACATACTTTTGTAAGAAAACATAGACAAGAGATTTCTCCTTATATCATTTTGTGTACTATGGGAGTTGTCTATCCCTATCTGTAATCC
>JAWQFJ010018035.1:0-14767 GCA_034096865.1 Theodoxus fluviatilis
CTAAATGAGGTACACAACGACTATGGTACGAAACGTCCTGTATTCGATTTTTTATCCCTCCAGGTTTACTGAAGGCCCTTACAGCTTTATTGGGGGCTTTTTAATGCCAAAACCTGGAGGTTCAGCGCCAGCGGTTTTTATTCTTCTTATTGTCTCAAGTTCTTTGCTGTCATACGCCGTTAAAGTAGTTCTAAGACTATTTCGCGCAAAACTCTTAACTTACTCTTGTTGAGGCAATAAAGAAGCGTTTATTCGATAAAATAAAATGTTTGTGTTGAAATGGAAACAAGTTTTGACATCTAATTGATTTCTGTAAAAATTGGAGAAAAAATAGTATCAGAACGAACTATATTAGGCGCAATGCTGTAATGCAAAGGGTCAAGTCTATTACGCATTCATTGCGAACTGCGCCAGAGTCACTACTGACTAGGGCTCACAGAATGATAGGCCGCAAAACACTATCCATCCATACATCTTCCGGGCAATTACATAACGGAGTACAATCTAAGGGAGGTAATACAGTTATTACCCAGTGGTTAGTCCACAGTTGAGGTTTACGAGGTTATCTACCTTTACTTGTGCAGAAGGCTATCCCTGTGTTTTGTTGTTGAGCACTGACCTTTGCTAACGTATTGATATTCCCCCACAGCAGTTCGAGTAGTTTTTATTTGATTGATTTAAAAAATGACTTTAAAAGCTTATCATCATCATCATCATCATCATCATCATCATCATCATCATCATCATCATCATCATCATCATCATCATCATCATCATCATCATCATCATCATCATCATCATTAAAATACAGGTTGTTGGAGGCTTTCTTTGGATAAATTAATTCTCAAAATGATTTCACATTAAATTTTATCCCTCTTGATCAAAGAGACGACTGAATGAAAGCATTAGATTGAATGTTCACGGGATTCCTACAATGACATCTCACCTCGTTGCAGAGGTCACCTTCTTGTAAAGATCGCGCAGCAGCTGGAGCATCTCAAAAGGCGCTCCAACTGCTTAACACTAGAGGGCGCTACCTCCTAGTGCCTAGCAACGATGAAGACACAGCGCTAGTTGTTGAATTTAACTGGCTTACATTACACATCGAGTGAAAGGGAAGTCGCTGCACGGACTTGCAAAGTAAACATGCTGCCAGCCATTGAGGTCACAGCCGTGGAAGTGGCATACGTGCTGATTGCACTAAAATATTGAAGAAATTTATATTTTAGTGCTTTCATCACCGTGACAGATTGGATTGTATGTCAAGGTTTGATTAAGAAGTAAACGTCGGCATTTATACTCGTACCGGTAACGGAGTCGGAGGTAGCAGACGACACCATGGGCGCGTTTGTTAGGCCCCATATATCGAGATTTTCCCTGAATGGCTAGTCGAGGGCGAATGAGACGCTCCTACGTCTAGAAAAACGGCCAATCAACTCGCAAGGCGGAAGAACATGGCTGCGTCCTGGCGCCAGAGTCGGTGAAGAAGTTGCCGATAGACGAAATAACTGACAATTCAGATATCACATCAGTTTTTCACTTCATAGAACACACCATGGTGTCATATCGAATGGCACGGGAACGTTTTCAACGAAAAACAAGCAACCCGGGTTTAACTGTAGACAATTTTTGTCAAAAATGTTAGGCCTCGATTCATTTCAATCAATTCAAGGGACATAATTCGTAAAGAGTACGTGTACGGTGTTGCGTGTTTGCAAGCGAATTTTTTTCTCTCGGCAGTGTATGTCCAGAAAGAGCCAATACACCTACTCCTCAATATATACAAATGAACACTTCAACAGCAAATACTTCCGTGTACGTACACTTTTCCATTCTCGGACCCTGAGAAGAACATTACAGGCACTGTTATCTCCGAACACCAGCCCAACTCGCACTGTCTCCGCCATTTTGGCTCATCCGGGTTACTGCAGCAGGAAGCATCGAGGGAGCTCCGGACCTCCCTTGGCCTCCACCCTTCACGGCGAGTGTGTACTTATGAGCAAGGAACGAAGGAAACGCCTAGCCCTCGCGATTCTCTCCAGATTTTGGGCCAAACAAACGCGCCCCATTTCGCGATTTCCCTTGATCTTCCTTTAAAACTGGTGATGGTTATCTCCCTTCTATCATGAATGATAATCGCTGGCGCTGAACCTCCAGGTTTTGGCATTTAAGAAAAGATTGGGTTCGAACCCGCAACCTCTCGAGAAAAGAGGTGGAAAACACACATAAAAACACAACAAAACCACAACCTCTCGAAAAAAGAGAAGAAAAAAAAGTTTCAGCGCAGAATCAAACCTGGTCATGCATGACCAAGAGTCGAACGCTCTACCAGCTGAGCCATTAGAGAATTGCAATGATGGAGTGTTTGTAAAGCATGTAAATCCATTTCTAAGCTATCGGCCCAGGAACAATCAACCATATATTTTAAACATGATGGATAGGTTCAGGAAGCTCCTATTATGACATGCTTTGCTTTCCTTTGGCATGTCATAAACGCTGAATTAACACTCCGGCACCGGATCGGCAGCAAAAATACGCTTGACATCCACACGCAACGATTACACCGAGACCGCGCAATCGAGCGATTTTCACTTACGTGAAGCGAGGTCAGAATTTAGAGTTACGGCCCTTTTCAGAGCCATGGCAACAACGCTTCCACGTGTAGTCTATGCGTGAGACCTGCCTGTCGGATTTTAAAATATAGGAGCTTTCCCGACCTACTGATGCATTCAACATACAGCTTTGAGAAATTAATGCTGTTCATGGCTTACATTTTCTTTGGATGGGGTTTCTAGTATCCCGAAATACAGCGTTTTCTGTGCAAACATGCACGCAACGAAGCGGTGGTGCAGATTCTTTGCCGCGTACGTATATCTGCGTTGACCTGCATTCGATGTGTAAAAAGTTGAAACTTTCCCGACCTACTGATGCATTCAGCATACAGCCTTGATAAATTAATGCTGTTCATGGCTTAGTTCGGTCCCGGAAAATCCTGTTTCTTCGCAGAAAACGCCGTTGTCGTGCTCGGAGAAAAAAAAATGGCCGCCGTAATATTATTTACACGCGTTTAGGCTCTATCGGACCTCGGAGGTGCGATAACTTTATACGCGAAAATTCGTATAGGATAGGCCGTAACTCTAAATTCTGACCTCGCTTCACGTAAGTGAAAATCGCTCGATTGCGCGGTCTCGGTGTAATCGTTGCGTGTGGATGTCAAGCGTATTTTTGCTGCCGATCCGGTGCCGGATCGAGAGCAAAATCTGCTTGCAAACGGGTATGTATATAGGCGCCTTAAAATCCCCCTTCCTTCCCGGTCTTAAAAAAGTTTGGAAACCCACCCCCCAAAAAAAATGAACTGATCCGCCCCTGAGGATAAACGCGATTAGTCCACTAAACGGACCGACGTGCATACAGGCCCTGGACGCCTAAGCAAGCCGAAGAATTCTATTCTATTCTATTCTATTCACCCTCCTTCAAAAATCTCCTCGCAAATGACGTCACATTATTCGACGTCAAATGATAACGTCACAGATTTTGCAAAATGGAGTCTGTTGAATCGTTTTCAGTGAAACACCAAAATGTAAAAAAGTCACTTTCTTTTCAAACCTCGATTCAGAAAATTTGATAATATTGAATGGGACCTAACTTCCAGTCAGTGTGCAAAATCTCAAGGAAATCCGTCCAGTAGTTTTTGAGATATAGGCCGTGGAGTCGGGACAGACAGACACACAGACACACACACACACAGACAGACTAATAAAGTCTGTAGGACCTCCAGTAAACCTGGTGATGGATGAATGATAATCGATCCTAATGCATGTATTAAAAGTCTTCTCTTCGATCAAGAGGGATAAAACTGAACGTGAAGTTATTTTGAGAATTAATTCATCCGAAGAGGGCCTCCAAAAAATCTACTTTTAATGATAATATTAAAGTATTTAAAAAAAACAACCAATCAAAACTACTTGATCTGCCTTGGGGGAAATGCATAATGAGTCCGCCACATTAGCAAAGGTCACTGCTCAACAACGGAATGCTTTCCGACCACACCAACATCCACCTCCCAGCCCTCACGTCCCCTTCCTGCCCACATCACATCACCCCTTTTCCCCTACACCCCCTTTTCTGTCCACTGAACTCCCCATCGCATAGCCCTCTCTGCACCTTTTCTTGAAATGTGCAGTATTTCCATCCATTGAAAATTCATTTGATTCATGCATAGCCGCGTTGAATCAAATTACTTATGCCAACTGAACTTGGATTTTTAATATATGAAAAAGGAACTTTGATCGTTTAAATGTGAGTGACAAGAAGACAGTGGATTTCTGTTTCTTCAGAGTTCTGTTTACTTGAGACTCTTTTTATTTCCTTTGTATAGACTCCTTTTTCGTTGAAGTTTCACACACTAATAGTGCATTGTCTTATGATTAGAGCCTTTTATTCTTATTTGTGCTTGCTGTTCATCCACAAGACTTGGATGTGAAACCAATTAATTTTAACTTCTTATTCTTGTAAATTTGCTACATTGTGCAGGCAAATTAATGTATGTTATTCTTTTTCTTTTAAATAACTCGTGTAAATATCTTTGCACACATATAATTCATTTTGTAACATACATATCATGTATTGTTCTTCATGTAGGTTTGTGTGTGTGTGTGTGTGTGTGTGTGTGTGTGTGTGTGTGTGTGTGTGTGAATGTAGTGGACAAATCCAATTCGGCTATAGCAGCACTAAAGATGTCTTGCCTTGCCTTGCCTTGCCTTGCCTTAACTTGCGTTGCGTTGCGTTGCGTTGCGTTGCATTGCGTTGCGTTGCGTTATATTGAATTGTATTGTATTGTTTCAACAGAAGTGTAACATACGGCCCAAGACGCTCGATGCCCACTTTATTAACTGCATGACAACCTTGGTTGCTCGCATGTTATGTTTTGTTTTGTTACGTTACGTTACGTTACCTAATGTTACGTTGCGTTACGTTATTATAATATGTTGTATTACCTTATGTTGTCAAATAGTGATGGCATAATTCCTTCTAACAGCTTCAGGTCCTTAAAAAAAACACTATCGATTACCCTGCCTCATCTCCTCCACTTTCCATCCGGGTACTTTCCGAGAGACTGGAAATCGCCTGGGCCGCGTTGCACGGAGAAGCCCAAGGCCGATGTCAGCCTGTGTCCAGAATCGCATGCCTCCCTCATCAGCTGCAATGCTAAGGTCTTTGTGTTTTCGAGGCCTGCTCCAGTAACACCCGCACAGCCAGCCCCAAGCAGGATTTACATTGCCCTTACAGCTGCCGTGCGTTCAAGACGACCTACCGGTAGCCGAGCAACCGGTGTGCCCTCTTGAACGACTCGTTATGACCCAACGGTAGCCAAGATGGCTTCCGCGATGCCTTCTCATCGCCGCGGATTGCGCTTCTCAACCAAATGAGTAAACCAGCAGCTGCAGACTGCTCGTTCCTTGTGGAAGCTGATGAAATACGTTAAGCTGTAGCTGTGCATGAATGCTCGGCATCGCTCGAATAGAAATTTATGTCAAAACGACAGTGCTAACTTGGTGTAAGCAAGAATATTTCGATGCTCACTTCAAGGGAGATTACACAACAAACAAAGGGCTAATGTAAGATATAAGAGTTGCTTCCCTTAAAATTGTTTCGCTATCTGCCTTGGAAATGTTTGCTAACATCTTGCCCAGTAATTATTTCAGAGCAGTTATTCTTAAAAAAAAGAAAAGTACAATATCAGCCTAACTTTTTGTAATGTCTCGCATAGGCTGGGTAATAATCACAGGTCGAAATGCGTGCCACAGCGCATATTTGTGATGACGATTTTCTTCCTTTCCCCGAAGGCAGCCATTTTGGCTATACAGGCGCGGTACGTACCGGTAGGCCTCTTGAACAGGCCCCCGCTTTCATCGTGTTGACACCGGCCCATTCCTCGCAGGATCTCGGCTTTCCACGCGTGTATACTATGGCGTTGCTTCGCGAACGAAGATGGGTCGACGCTGCTGTCCACGTCCACCGCAGACACGTTGGAGGTTGTAGAGGCCGATGCGGGACCGGCAAGCCCGACCACTGCGGCCGCAGGGGAAGGTCTGGTAGGCGTGGACGTGAACGTGTCGTTTGAGCCTGCGCTGTAGAGTTTTAAGGTGAAGTTCGGTGTGCGCATGCAGTACCGGCCCCACCCTTTACACCCGAGGTTCATCTGCCATGGCCTAGCAAGCTGGGACGGTGACAGCGAGGTCCTTGGGTCGTAGGTTTTACATCAGAGTTTCCCTCTCCTAGACGGACTGCCTCACGAAGCTGACGAGCTCCATCTACCCGGGTTTGAAATGAGAGTTGTCCTCCTAGACTGGTTGCCAACCAAGGCTTATGAGCCCAGTCTGCCCAATTCCCGGTTATACCGCCGAGTGCTCGGTCGCACTTGTAGGAAGCTTTGGGAGCAACAGGGGGACCACGTGAAGGTGTTCCTGCAGGAGCAATTAGGAAGGAGAGGCCATGTGCGTGCATGTGCAGCGAACTGAGCAATCACTACCCCAGGATGGGAGAGGCTGTATGTTTTGCATCACCATCCATTTGTTGTGCGGGACGTAAGGTCCAGACCCGCTTGTATACTGTGCGCCCATGGTAAGGCAATGTAGTGTTCCGAGCGGAGAGGGAGATGCAAGCAATTCACTAGAGCACAGGTGCATCGTTGTCCACTATAAGATTTAATATGAGTTTCTTCTTATAATTACATCATGCTTGTTTATAAACAGGGAAGCGAATCGTCATGTATTCATATTTGCATGACGCTTTTGTTCTTTCAGTTTAGTAATGTACAACACAAAATGTAAATTAAAAATAAAAGAAGAGGCTTTGACCCCGACGTGATTCGAACACGCAACCTTCTGATCTGGAGTCAGACGCGCTACCGTTGCGCCACGAGGTCACCTGGCTTTTAAGTGTGTTCGGAAACACCGTATTCTATGTACTGATCTGCCTGGATAGAGTTGTTTCCCTGTACACTTGCTCCTGTACATACTCTTGTAAAACAAAGCGTAAAAAAAAAATCGAGTCAGATGTTTATGTGTTGTCCCATGGTAGAATCCAATATAGAAGAGACGGAGACAGTACCGCGCAAAAGAGGATCACACAGAATCGGTGACCTCCTTCTCGGGTCAGATACACGCAGTTACCTCCCTTATACTGCGGTTCGGTCAGCCCAACATCACGCGTTCAGGCGTGTACAGGTTTTCACAAACAGCATACACAAATGGATTAGTGTGTGTGTGTGTGTGTGTGTGTGTGTGTGTGTGTGTGTGTGTGTGTGTCTGTGCTCGTGTGCATGCGTGTATGTGTGTGGGTGCGAGCATGTGTGTGTGCGTGCGCGAGAGAGTGCGTGCGTGTGTGCGCGTGTGTGTGCATGTTTGTTTGTATGTGTGTGCGTGTGTGTGTATATGCTTGTGTGTATGTGTGTGTGTGTTTGTGTGTGTGTGTGTGTGTGTGTGTGTGTGTATGTATGTGTGTGTGCACGCGCTCGCGTGCGTGCGTGTGTGTGTGCGCGCATGTGTGGATGTACGTGCGAGAGCGAGAAAGTGCGTGCGTGTGTGTGAATGTTTGTCTGTATGTGTGTGCGTGTGTGTGTATATGTTTGTGTGTGTGTGTGTGTTTGTGTGTGTGTGTGTGTGTGTGCGCATGTGTGTGTGTGCGTGCGCGAGAAAGTGCGTGCGTACGTGTGTGTGAATGTTTGTCTGTATGTGTGTGCGTGTGTGTGTATGTTTGTGTGTGTGTGTGTGTGTGTGTGTGTGTGTGTGTGTGTGTGTGTGTGTGTGTGTGTGTGTGTGTGTGCGTGCGCGCACGCGCGAGTGTGTGTGTGTGTGTTTGTTTGTGTGTGTGTTTGTGTGTGTGTGTTTGTGTGTGTGTGTGTGTGTGTGTGTGTGTGTGTGTGTGAGTGTGTGTGTGTGTGTGTGTATGTGTGTGTGTATGTGTGTGTGCGTGCGCGCACGCGCGAGTGTGTGTGTGTGTGTGTGTGTGTGTTTGTGTGTGTGTGTGTGTGTGTGTGTGTGTGTGTGTGTGTGTGTGTGTGTGTGTGTTTGTGTTTTTGTGTGTGTGTGTGTGTGTGTGTGTGTGTGTGTGAGTGTGTGTGTGTGTGTGTGTGTGTATGTGTGTGTGTGTGTGTGTGTGCGTGCGCGCACGCGCGAGTGTGTGTGTGTGTGTGTGTTTGTGTGTGTGTTTGTGTGTGTGTGTTTGTGTTTGTGTGTGTGTGTGTGTGTTTGTGTGTGTGTGTGTGTGTGTGTGTGTGTGTGTGTGTGTGTGTGTGTGTGTGTGTGTGTATGTGTGTGTGTATGTGTGTATGTGTGTATGTATGTAACCCAAGGAAAGGCAGACTATTGCTGTTGTGATTAATGGATAACGTGCGTCTGTCGGTGCAGCTAACTCGGATGTATCCAGGGGATGTGGGGGGTGGGGGGTGGGGGGATGGTAGGGGGGTAGGGGGTAGAGGGTGTAGGGGGTAGGGTTGGGGGTGTAGGGGGTAGGGGTTGGGGGGGTAGTGGGGGTAGGGGGGTAGGGGGTAGGGGGGTAGCACGGGGAGGAGGAAACTGCTGCAGAAGCAATGAAACCCTTCCAGCCACAAAGGCGGTAGGCGTTGTATTAATGGGTGCACTAATATGACCGTGTAGGAGATAACCGCAAGGTTGAAGAGTAAACAAACTATAAGATCAGAGTTTTCAACAGCAAAATTATTCAGTTCAATTTTTAAGAAGCATGTTTATTGCACATATATTTAGTTAACCCTTTGCGTTCATGGAAAGCTGCAGACCAACTACTCAGTCCCATGATAGACACGTTTTCGAGCAACTTTTCAGCCCAAGGCGAGTTTCCCAGACCATGGGTATGCAATTCCAAGCAATCCCAAGCAATCCCAAGCAATCCCAAGCAATTCCAAGCAATCCCAAGCAATCCCAAGCAATCCCAGGCAACCCCAGGCAATCCCAAAGGCGTGTCCAGCATGATTTTTAAGTAATCGTTGGAATCCTAGGGGTCGGTGTCAAAAGTGAAGCGAAAAAGCAGAAAGGTCTTGTTTTGGAAATGGATTTATCAGACGCCCACCCACCCACCCCACCCCCACTCCCACAACCCCACCCCCACCCCCGACCCCACCCCTCCACCCCCCTCCCAACTACCCCCACCCCTAAAAAAGGGAGAAAAGTTATAGTACCGGTAATTGTAACTCCACAGACCCTTTGTTTCCTGTCGACCCAATTTTTGTTTTGATTGTGAAAAAAGGAAAGAAAACCCGAAAGTAAACAGCAAAACGTGTGCTGTTCCATCTTTCCTATGAGCATTGCTTCAGTTAAAAAAAATTAAAGCGTTTTCAGCGAAAGAGAAATGTTGACTTATGTTCAGATGACTCTAATGTATACATGACATTTCTGATGCATGCACGCACACATGCACGCACGCACGCACACACACGTGTACAGTTTCAATCTGGTCTCCTCCTAAAAAAGGGGAAAAATATCATGCCTACCTACTAACTCTCTTTCTCCTTCTTTTGGCCAAGTTTCCTTATCCATAAAATTTTATTTTTGTCTCACAAATACTGACTCATTGGACATTGCACATGATTACAGCGACCACTTTAAATAGGACCGGAAAGGCTTTTTGGATTGCTTTGGATTGCTTTGGATTGCTTTGGATTGCTTTGGATTGCTTTGGATTGCTTTGGATCGCCTTCGATTGCCTTGGATTGCCTTAGATTGCATATCCATAGTCCTGGTAAACCCACCTCTGCTTTGCGAAGCACACGCACAAATGCGACCCACCAGTACAAACCAGTCCTAACAAACTAGGCGATTTGCTACTACAGGTAGAAAATCGTGACGCGGTTAATGTGGGTCAGTCACATGTTTTAGCAGAAAAGTTCACGTCCTCGAATGATTTGCCCTTAAAAAAAGTTTAAATGCATGAAACTAAACTAAGTACTGCAGTACTTCGGCTATGTAGCTACTGTGTTTCCTCAAATCTGCCGTTGGATCGACTCATATCTTTAAATGGGCAGAACTTCTACATTTTTCATCCTAAAGTGTTCGTATTTACATCGAAACAATCAGCAAAGACTGCACATTTCAAGCCACGATGGTAAGGACTGGTTTTGTGATGGCAGGTGACAAATATGTACACATGCGCTAAGGCTTGACGTGGGCCAGTGGATGAGGGCAAATTTGTCAAGCAAGACAGTCGCAAAATTGTTGTTGTTTCAGGTTAAAACCAGTGGTGACGAAAGAACACGCTTCACACTGCTGTGTTCTCAGTGCGTAGCAAACTCGTCAACAGCTTTAAGGCCCAACTTAGCAGCTGTTGTAACTGGGACTTAGCAGCTGTTGTAACTGGGACTTAGCAGCTGTTGTAACTGGGACTTAGCAGCTGTTGTAACTGGGACTTAGCAGCTGTTGTAACTGGGACTTAGCAGCTGTTGTAACTGGGACTTAGCAGCTGTTGTAACTGGGACTTAGCAGCTGTTGTAACTGGGACTTAGCAGCTGTTGTAACTGGGACTTAGCAGCTGTTGTAACTGGGACTTAGCAGCTGTTGTAACTGGGACTTAGCAGCTGTTGTAACTGGGACTTAGCAGCTGTTGTAACTGGGACTTAGCAGCTGTTGTAACTGGGACTTAGCAGCTGTTGTAACTGGGACTTAGCAGCTGTTGTAACTGGGACTTAGCAGCTGTTGTAACTGGGACTTAGCAGCTGTTGTAACTGGGACTTAGCAGCTGTTGTAACTGGGTCTTAGCAGCTGTTGTAACTGGGACATAGCAGCTGTTGTAACTGGGACTAAGCAGCTGTTGTAACTGGGATTTTGCCGATTCTTCTATGTTGAAAACTGTGTTCAGCCCTAGATCGTGGCTCTGTCTCTCATTGTGCAATACTTTCTCATCTGCTTATATTTGCTTTCTTCATCATGATTCAATGCAAACCGGGTATCTGCGATGGCCGACGTGGAAATCCGTAAAAGGTTACTTCGGCACGTACAGCTGCAGCCTGGTTACACGCACCCCAGGGAGTTGAAATGGTTCTATTTGTGTAGCCCGATGACCAGGGTATAAACGTGTGCTGTTTGAGCGACCGTTAATGGATGAAGAGGTAAGCACCTTTGCCGGTATTTCCCCCTTCGTATTCGTCCAATCTTAACGCCATCTACAGTATCGCCCCTGGAGGTGTTAACAGTCTGTTTCTCTTTAAATCGTGACTTGTAAGCTTCTCTTATATGTCGCTTCATCTGTATTTTTTCATCTCAGGTAGCATTCCACTACCTTGTACAATAGTTTGGGGGCATTAGTAAAATGTTTTTTAGGCCACGCGCAGTATACACGTAAATGGCTCGAGGTATGTCACACCCGGTCACCTTTCCTATCGCAAAGAAATACAGATGCATATCTTACTTTGTGTAAGAGCCGGGAAGTGCCGTAAACACATACATTTTACTTTCTTGCTCAGGGCAATTCACTAGATTTTTGCGACGCCACAAAACAGTTTTCTTCAGACCGTCACTTACGAGGACGACGGGCCGGGGGATACCTCATATTTTGTTACAGGATCTCCATTCTTTGGCTAGTTGATCGAGCCAATCCACTTTGTCCTCCTCTCTTCTCCCACATCAACTTAATTATCTTTTTCTGTTTTGCTCGGTTTTTGCGAAATGTCGTAACGTCAAGACAAGCATCCTGAAAAACTGTCTCTTTCAAGAGCTGCCCTTGCGTTGGAGCGGTAGACTTAGGACAGGGGAAAAGAAGGCGAACTGGAGCCGTTTCTCAGACAATATTCTTTGTTGCCCCAACTGTTCTCCAGTCTCGTTTATCATCGCTCGTGCAGTGGAGGCCACAGAATCCCTTGGGTAGGAGGAAGGGCGTCGCTTTGGAGGCGCAGGAAGAGGTCTTCATCAAGCTAAGAGACAGGCCGATCCTCTTCACTGCACGCCTGGCACGTGGCGATACCGGTGGCGCCACAACGAGTGGAGCAGAGTTACCGTTCTTTGTTGTCATTCGACTCCGTGACTTGGAGGCCAACTCTGAGTCGCCTGGCTGCCTGTGTGTGCTCCGCTAATGGTGATCGTCGCCCGCAGCTATCGAGCCGCTATGTATCCTCCTCTCTCTTCTCCACCTCGGTGGCTTTTTTGGGAAGGAAACTTTTCTTTGGTGGACTCAGGTTGGTCGCCACCTTAGCCTTAATGACGCTTGGAGATCGGGTTCGGTCTACCTGAAATTGATGCCATTACGCAGAGTGAAGATAAGGATCGAAGCAGGGGCACACACACCATAAATAAAGGAAAAGAAAAAAGAAAGAAGAAAAGATGCTGCTAGTCTTTAATGCCTCTTAATATAATAGTGTGCATGAGCGCACGCATGGACAGCGATGCACAGAGGGACAGACAGACGACTAAATAAACAGACAGATGGATGAACGGACAGACTGACTGACGGACGGACACATTGATGAACTGACCTGCAGGGGGACGAATGACGTGTAGAGGTGAGGGTGACGTTGAATCTCCCCCTCTGCATTGGAGATAAGGGGCGTGTTTGTTTGGTCCAAAATCTCGAGAGAATCGCGAGGGCTAGGCGTTCCCTACGTTCCTCGCGTTGCGTTCTATGAAGTGAGAAACTGATGTGATAAGATCTGAATCGTCAGTTATTTCGTCTATCGGCAACTTCTTCACCGACTCTGGCGCCAGGACGCAGCCATGTTCTTACGCCTTGCGAGATGATTGGCCGTTTTTCTAGCTGTAGGAGCGTCTCACTCGCCCTCGACTAGCCATTCAGGGAGAATCGCGAGATTTGTGGCCAAACAAACGCGCCCAAGGATAGGCCAATCGTGTCTTCCTACGCAATTCGTAAACGAGGAAAAACAAGGGAAATTGTTGAATTGATCTTACTCAAAACGTTCCCGTGATTTTGGGATGCATGGCCTTACATAGCCTACAAAGGCTGATAGGCCCTAAAACCTCATTCATGCTTTCTGTCATTTATCGTGGAATCAATTGACCTACCGCTTGGTTCGTTTGTTTATTTGTAGTTTGTTTGCAGTTCGGATAGATGGTTGGTTGGTTGCCTAGTTTGTTTGCAGTTCGGATAGATGGTTAGTTGGTTGCCTAGTTTGTTTGCAGTTCGGATAGATGGTTAGTTGGTTGCCTAGTTTGTTTGCAGTTCGGATAGATGGTTAGTTGGTTGCCTAGTTTGTTTGTTGCTTGCTTGCTTTCAGGCGACGCGCCACTCAAATCCGTTGTTTTTCTGGAGACGCTATCCCAGTAGGCCTATATCAAACTGAAGACAGTTGCATGGTCAGATCAAAAATCGGTAAATGAACGATGAACTGTGTACAATTGATACATCACACACATTTTCTATAGTCACTTCTCGACCAGATATTCTGCTACAAGTGAAAGCCTTGTTTTCACATCTCTGTCAAAGACGACATTTCTCGCGCGGTAAGGCAAAGAAACTTATAACGGTTGCTATTATCACAAGAGCAGGACGGAGACAATCAGTATTGATAGCAACTGAGCTTGCAAGGATTCTCAAGTGTAGCAGCGAGCCCGAGACACCGCTGAATCCATACTTTCAATCAGGACAAGATGTTGCTTTCTGAAAGTTTGTATAACTGTCTTCCTCACTGCTTCTTGAGACCGGCATTTTAATTGACCTTTGTCTTTGGACCGGTACATCCACTTGAATGTCTATTTCTGTTTCATTTTTCCTTGCCTCGAGTGGACTAGCGACTCTATGGTGACTCCTGGAATCGGATGTCCTCAAACGATCAAGGAGGAACCTCGCTGGTGGCTAATTCACCCGACTCTTTTATTAGCCAGACCGTTTCTATGCTGGATGGTATTTCATGGGGAGTGCATTTCGCCCTACACCGATGGCTGGAGCTTCCTCTAACGAGCACGCATCACCCTCATCACTTATTTTCTTTTTGTGGGGGTTTTGCTGCCCCGGAGCTTTAAAAAACGTAGACAGTTTTTCAGGGGAGGGAAAATTCGATTCGACACCGATCATTACCGGTGATGCTTCAGAACCACCATCGGGTTGTCCTCGTCTCCTGTCGTCGAAATCGAGTTTCGTGGGCAAATAGTAGGCCGTTCCACTTTCCATTGCGGAACTCCAAGTGAGCGAGGGCAGATTTGTCAGCCTCGCCGAGGCGGTCAATGAGCACTTTTGAGATCTGCTGAGGAGTGGAGTGAAACATAGATGGAACGCTCCGAATGGGGGATCAAGCCTGTAGCCATGGGTTGCTCTGTTTGCTCTATGGAGCATTCCGCCCTGTTCTGCCTCACGCTCATTCCGATTGTGTTTATAATGAATGGCACGAGTGGTGACAGGTGAAGAAATGGCCGTGAATTTGTTTCATTCACGATTCCATTCTGGTCTGCCGTCGAAGGGCAGCTTGTCTGTCCACCGTGTTTCTGTGTGCGTCGGTGTGTATGTGTGTGTATGTGCGTGTGTATATGTCTGTGTGAATGTGTGTGTGTGTGTGTGTGTGTGCTTATGTGTGTGTGCATATATGTGTGTGTATGTGTGTGTGTATGTGTGTGTATGTGTGTGTGCGTATGTGTGTGTGTATGTGTGTGTATGTGTATGTGCGTGTGTATATATGCGTGTGAATGTGTGTGTGTGTGCGTATGTGTGCGTGCGTATGTGTGTGTGTATGTGTGTCTGCGTATGTGTGTGTGCGAATGTGTGTGTGTATGTGTGTGCGTGTGTGCGCGCGCGCGCGCGTGTGTATGTATGT
>JAWQFJ010018036.1:0-7500 GCA_034096865.1 Theodoxus fluviatilis
TGTCCATTGCACGCTGACAGACACAGTGTCCTATGTACGCTGGCAGATACAGTGTCCATTGCACGCTCTCAGATACAGTGTCCATTGCAAGCTGGCAGATACAGTGTTCATTGCACACTGGCAGATACAGTGTCCATTGCACGCTGGCAGATACAGTGTCCATTGCACGCTGGCAGACATGATGTGCATTGCACGCTGGCAGATACCGTGTCCACTGCACGCTGGCAGACATGATGTGCATTGCACGCTGGCAGATACAGTGTCCATTGCACGCTGGCAGATACCGTGTCCATTGCACGCTGGCAGATACCGTGTCCATTGCAAGCTGGCAGACATGATGTGCATTGCACACTGGCAAACACGGTGTCCATTGCACGCTGACAAACACAGTGTCCATTGCACGCTGGCAGACACGATGTCCAATGCACGCTGACAGACACAGTGTCTATTGTACGCTGGCAGATACTGTGTTCATTGCATGCTGTCAGACACGGTGTCCATTGCACGCTGACATACAGGGTGTCTATTGCACGCTGACATACACGGTGTCCATTGCACCCTGACACACACGGTGTCCATTGCACGCTTACATGCACTGTGTACATTGCACGCTGACAGACACAGTCTCCATTGCACGCTGGAAGACACGGAGTCCATTGCACGCTGACATGCATTGTGTCCATTGCACGCTGACAGACCCGGTGTTTAACTGACAGAAACGGTGTCCATTGCACGCTGACTGACACGATGTCCATTGCACACTGACAGACACGGTGTCCATTGCACGCTGACAGACACAGTCTCCATTGCACGCTGGCAGACACGATGTCCATTGAAAGCTGACAGACACGGTGTCCATTGCACGCTGACAGACATGGTGTTCATTGCACGCTGACATGCACGGTGTCCATTGCACGCTGACAGACACAGTGTCCATTGCACGCTGGCAGACACGGTGTCCATTGCACGATGACAGACACAGCGTCCATTGCACGCTGGCAGATACAGTGTCCATTGCACGCTGACAGACACGGTGTCCATTGCACGCTGGCTGACACGGTGTCCATTGCACGCTGACATGCACGGTGTCCATTGCACGCTGACCTGCACGATGTCCATTGCACGCTGACAGACACGGTGTCCATTTTACGATGACAGACACGGTGTCCATTGCACGCTGACATACACGGTGTCCATTGCACGCTGGCAGATACAGTGACGATTGCACGCTGGCAGATACAGTGTCCATTGCACGATGACAGACACGGTGTCCATTGCACGCTGGCTGACACGGTGTCCATTGCACGCTGACATGCACGGTGTCCATTACACGCTGACCTGCACGGTGTTTTTTGCACGCTGGCAGATACAGTGTCCATTGCACGCTGACAGACACGGTGTCCATTGCACGCTGGCATACACGGTGTCCATTGCACGCTGACATGCACGGTGTCCATTGCACGCTGGCAGATACAGTGCCCATTGCACGCTGACAGACACATATCCATTGCACGCTGACAGATACAGTGTCCTTTGCTCATTGACATGCACGGTGTCCCTTGCACGCTGGCAGATACAGGGTCCATTGCACGCGAACAGAAAGGGTGTCCATTGCACGCTGACAGAAACGTGTTGATTGCACGCTGGAAGATACAGTGTCCATTGCACGCTGGCAGACACGATGTCCATTGCACGCTGACAGACATTGTGTCCATTGCACGCTGACAGACACAATGTCCATTGCACGCTAACAGACATGGTGTCCATTGCACGCTGACAGACACGGTGTCCATTGCACGCTGACAGACACGGTGTCCATTGCACGCTGACAGACACTGTGTCTATATCACGCTGGCAGATACAGTGTCCATTGCACGCTGGCAGATACTGTTTCCATTGCATGCTGACAGACACGATGTCCATTGCACGCTGGCAGATACAGTGTCCATTGCACGCTGGCAGATACAGTGTCCATTGCATGCTGACAGACATGATGTCCATTGCACGCTGGCAGACATGATGTCCATTGCACGCTGACAGACACGGTGTCCATTGCACGCAGGCAGATACAGTCTCCATTGCTCGCTGGCAGATACAGTGTCCATTGCACGCTGATAGACACGGTGTCCGTTGCACGCTGACTGACACGGTGTCCATTGCACGCTTTCAGATACAGAGTCCATTGCACGCTGACAGACACGATGTCCATTGTACGCAGGTAGATACAGTGTCCATTGTACGCTGATAGACACGGTGTCCGTTGCACGCTGACTGACACGGTGTCCATTGCACGCTTTCAGATACAGTGTCCATTGCACGCTGATAGACACGGTGTCCGTTGCACGCTGACTGACACGGTGTCCATTGCACGCTTTCAGATACAGAGTCCATTGCACGCTGACAGACACGATGTGCATTGAACGCAGGCAGATACAGTGTCCATTGCACGCTGGCAGACACGGTGTCCATTGCACGCTGACAGACACGGTGTCCTATGTACGCTGGCAGATACAGTGTCCATTGCACGCTCTCAGATACCATGTCCATTGCACGCTGGCAGATACAGTGTCCATTGCAAGCTGGCAGACATGATGTGCATTGCACGCTGGCAGATACCGTGTCCATTGCACGCTGGCAGACATGATGTGCATTGCACGCTGGCAGATACAGTGTCCATTGCACGCTGGCAGATACCGTGTCCATTGCACGCTGCCAGATACAGTGTCCATTGCACGCTGGCAGACATGATGTGCATTGCACGCTGGCAGACACGGTGTCCATTGCACGCTGACAAACACAGTGTCCATTGCACGCTGGCAGACACGATGTCCAATGCACGCTGACAGACACAGTGTCTATTGTACGATGGCAGATACTGTGTTCATTGCATGCTGTCAGACACGGTGTCCATTGCACGCTGGCAGACAGGATGTCCATTGCACGCTGACATACATGGTGTCCATTGCACGCTGGCAGATACAGTGTCCATTGCACGCTGGCAGACACGGTACCCATTGCACGCTGACAGACACGGTGTCCATTGCACGCTGGCAGATACAGTGTCCATTGCACGCTGGCAGAGACGGTGTCCATTGCACGCTGACAGACACGGTGTCCATTGCACGCTGGCAGATACAGTGTCCATTGCACGCTGGCAGACACAGTGTCCATTGCACGCTGACAGATACAGTGTCCATTGCACGCTGACAGACACAGTGTCCATTGCACGCTGGCAGATACAGTGTCCTTTGCATGCTCTCAGATACAGTGTCCATTGCAAGCTGGCAGATACAGTGTCTATTGCACGCTGACAGACACGGTGTTCATTGCACGCTGACATGCACGGTGTCCATTGCACGCTGACAGATACAGTGTCCTTTGCACATTGACACGCACGGTGTCCCTTGCACGCTGGCAGATACAGTGTCCATTGCACGCTGACAGACACGGTGTCCATTGCACGCTGGCATACACGGTGTCCATTGCACTTTGACATGCACGGTGTCCATTGCACGCTGGCAGATACAGTGTCTATTGCACTTTGACATGCACGGTGTCCATTGCACGCTGGCATACACGGTGTCCATTGCACTTTGACATGCACGGTGTCCATTGCACGCTGGCAGATACAGTGTCTATTGCACGCTGACAGACACGGTGTTCATTGCACGCTGACAGACACAGTGTCCATTGCACGCCGGCAGATACTGTGCCCATTGCACGCTGACAGACACGGTGTCCATTGCACGCTAGAAGATACAGTGTCTATTGCACGCTGGCAGACACAGTGTCCATTGCACGCTGTCAGACACAGTGTCCATTGCACGCTGGCAGACACGATGTCCATTGCACGCTGACAAACGTGGTGTCCATTGCACGCTGACAGACACAATGTCCATTGCACGCTGACAGACACGGTGTCTATTGCACGCTGACAGACACGGTGTCCATTTCACGCTGGCAGACACGATGTCCATTGCACGCTGGCAGATACAGTGTCCATTGCACGCTGACAGACACTGTGTTTATATCACGCTGACAGACATTGTGTCTACTGTACGCTGGCAGATACTGTTTCCATTGCATGCTGACAGACACGATGTCCATTGCACGCTGGCACATACAGTGTCCATTGCATGCTGACAGACACGATGTCCATTGCAGGCTGGCAGACATGATGTCCATTGCACGCTGACAGACACGGTGTCCATTGCACGCTGGCAGATACAGTGTCCATTGCTCGCTGGCAGATACAGTGTCCATTGCACGCTGATAGACACAGTGTCCGTTGCACGCTGACTGACACGGTGTCCATTGCACGCTTTCAGATACAGAGTCCATTGCACGCTGACAGACACGATGTCCATTGTACGCAGGCAGATACAGTGGCCATTGCACGCTGGCAGACACGGTGTCCATTGCACGCTGACAGACACAGTGTCCTATGCACGCTGGCAGATACAGTGTCCATTGCACGCTCTCAGATACAGTGTCCATTGCACGCTGGCAGATACAGTGTCCATTGCACGCTGGCAGATACAGTGTCCATTGCACGCTGACAGACACGGTGTCCATTGCACGCTGACAGACACGGTGTCCATTGCACGCTGACAGACACGGTGTCCATTGCACGCTGACAGACACGGTGTCCATTGCACGCTGACAGACACGGTGTTCCTTGCACGCTGACATGCAGTGACCATTGCACGGTGACAGACACGGTGTCCATTGCACGCTGACAGACACGGTGTCTATTGCACGCTGACATGCACAGTGACCATTGCACTCTGACAGAAAACGGTGTCCATTGCACGCTGACAGACACTGTGTCCATTGCACGCTGACAGGCACGGTGTTCATTGCATGCTGACAGACACAATTTTCATATTCACGCTGACAGACACGGTGTTCATTGCACGCTGACAGACATGGTGTTCATTGCACGCTGACAGACACAATTTTCATATTCACGCTGACAGACACGGTGTCCATTGCACGCTGACAGACACAGTGTCCATTGCACGCTGACATGCACAGTGACCATTGCACGCTAACAGACACGGTGTCCATTGCACGCTGACATACACAGTGACCATTACACGCTGACAGACATGGTGTCCATTGCACGCTGACAGACACGGTGTCCATTGCACGCTGACATGCACAGTGACCATTGCACGCTGACAGACACGGTGTTCATTGCACGCTGACAGATACAGTGTGCATTGCACGCTGACAGATACAGTGTCCATTGCTCGCTGACAGATACAGTGTCCATTGCACGCTGACAGATACAGCGTCCACTGCATGCTGACAGACACAGTGTCCAATGCACGCTGACAGACACGGTGTTCATTGCACGCTGGCAGACACGGTGTATATTGCACGCTGACAGAAACAGTATCCATTGCATGCTGACAGACACAGTGTCCAATTCATGCTGACAGACACAGTGTCCATTGCACGCTGACAGACACGGTGTCCATTGCAAGCTGACAGATACAGTGTCCATTGCATGCTGGCAGACACGGTGTCCATTTCATGCTGACAGACACGGTGTCCATTGCACGCTGACAGACACGATGTCCATTGTACGCTGACAGATACAGTATCCATTGCACGCTGACAGACACGGTGTCCATTGCATGCTGACAGACACAGTGTCCAATGCACGCTGACAGACACAATTTTCATATTCACGCTGACAGACATGGTGTCCATTGCACGCTGACAGACACGGTGTACATTGCACGCTGACAGACACAGTGTCCATTGCATGCTGACAGACACAGTGTCCAATGCAGGCTGACAGACACGGTGTCCATTGCACGCTGACAGACACAATTTTCATATTCACGCTGACAGACATGGTGTCCATTGCACGCTGACAGACACGGTGTTCATTGCAGGCTGACAGACACGGTGTCCATTGCACGCTGACAGACACAATTTTCATATTCACGCTGACAGACATGGTGTCCATTGCACGATGACAGACACAGTGTCCATTGCACGCTGACAGACACGGTGTTCATTGCACGCTGACAGACACAGTGTTCATTGCACGCTGGCAGACACGGTGTCCATTGCACGCTGACAGACACGGTGTTCATTGCACGCTGACAGACACGGTGTCCATTGCACGCTGACAGACACGGTGTCCAATGCACGCTGACAGACACGGTGTTCATTGCACGCTGACAGACACAGTGTTCATTGCACGCTGGCAGACACGGTGTACATTGCACGCTGACTTACACGGTGTCCATTGCACGCTGACAGACACGGTGTCCATTGCACGCTGACAGACACAGTGTCCAATGCACGCTGGCAGACACGGTGTCCATTGCACGCTGACTTACACGGTGTCCATTGCACGCTGACTTACACGGTGTCCATTGCATGCTGACAGACACAGTGTCCATTTCACGCTGACAGACACGGTGTCCAATGCATGCTGACAGACACGGTGTCCATTGCACGCTGACAGACACGGTGTCCATTGCACACTGACAAAGTGTCCAATGTACGCTGACAGACACGATGTCCATTGCATACTGACTTACACGGTGTCCATTGCATGCTGACAGACACAGTGTCCATTGCACGCTGACAGACACGGTATCCATTGCAAGCTGACAGACACCGTGTCCATTGCACACTGACAGACACAGTGTCCATTGCACGCTGACAGACACAGTGTCCATTGCACGCTGACAGACACGGTGTCCATTGCACACTGACAGACACAGTGTCCAATGCACGCTGACAGAAACGATGTCCATTGCATGCTGACTTACACGGTGTCCATTGCATGCTGACAGACACGGTGTCCATTGCACACTGACAGACACAGTATCCAATGCACGCTGACAGACACGATGTACATTGCATGCTGACTTACACGGTGTCCATTGCATGCTGGCAGACACAGTGTCCATTTCACGCTGACAGACACGGTGTCCATTTCTTTACAACATAGTAAAGAGACCGGCAAGCCAACACCAGGTCTTGCCAACCGGGCACAGCGGCCCCCGGAGACGCGGCTCAGAAACGAACTGCACGCACAGTAGCCGACGAAAAATTTTGTTTCAAAAACCTCAGTAGCCGACGAAAATGTTTCCAAAATCCTCCTCTAGCAAAAGACCCGACCGTATATATAGGGTCCATTCACGCACAAAAGAAATGTTGTGCACGTACTGCTGCATGACGATTTGCATTGCACTTGCGAAACGGTGCAGTCAGCAAGTGCTGACACTGCAAAAATACTTAAAGGTGCATCGTGCTGGTTTTAAAAGGACTGGAAGCGGACTTAGTCCCCACCACATATTTGAGTCGTGACAGCTACCACCTCAAAATGGATGTGGTACGCTTCACACGATGCCTTGCCGTCGTACAGTTGCAACCGTATCACTGTCGCAATGTCCCCAGTCGATGAATCCATCGCATCAATACTACCAGCAGATCGAAAAACTCGTTTCTCATTGTCCATACTTCGAC
>JAWQFJ010018036.1:20000-23133 GCA_034096865.1 Theodoxus fluviatilis
AATGTCCGCGTGATTTTTCAGTGTTGCCATTAGTTTTATTGCAAAAGTTTAGGTGCTGTACTTGTCATCAAGAAGTATTCTTCAGACTGACAATTTAATATTATTAGTTAGTGAGCTTTCATCGGAGAGCGACGAGCGCAGCTATTGTAAAATAGTGGCTCACCGGAAGTGACGTTACTGCGGATCACCACCTCTCTCGCAATTCGTCGAAGCTGGCGGTCCCGTTAGATATTGTCTTTGACTAGACTTATTAGACACATAGAAATCATATTAGTGGAATAGTGATATCATTGACGATATGTATGTGTTGTGAAAGTGCTGGAAAGTACTAGAGTATAATGAATGGTCTCTCCCAGAAAATACCCCCGTCCTCTCCACATGTTCATTGCCTAAATGCACGACGCTCGGCCTTTGATGTGTCATATGACGTTGCTCGCGGCTAGTAGGTGCTGTGTTCAAAACTGCTCGGATTCTAGGGTTGCATCCATGAGCAAGGTGCTTTACTCATGCTGCTTCTCTCCACCCAGGAGTGAAGCGGGTACCTGTGAGGGCTGAGCTGGAGAATTGGGAAGGCTAACTTTGGCGCGTTCATCCGCTACCTGCTTGCATGCTCCTCAGGGAGTTGAGATGGTGTTGAGGTGATAAAATAAGGTAGATTGATGACCAGGAGGTAAATGTGTGCGGTTTGAGCACCCAGTAATGGGTGGCAAAGTTGCAATATAAAAAAAGAATTCCTCTCACGCGCCTTCGAGACAGTCTAGTCAATTGTCGCTCCTTGCCTAAAGTTCTAGATAACCAGCAAAGCGTATACAATCAGGGCGGCAGTAAGAGCAAGAGCGGCCAACTCGGAGCGCGATAGTTGATGCGTGAAAGCACGAAGACGAGTTAGAGAGCGGGAAACAGGGACTGTGCCCTCACTGGAATCGAGCCTGAGAGAGGGCTGCAGTATGCTGATGCTGGTAACGGACTGAGGCGCTGTGAATTGACAGATTTGTCAATAAAGCTTTTTCAAAACGACTACAATATTTTTGGACTTCGGCTTCCAAGCGCAAGCTAGGAGAATCCCCGTACCGACCGGACTTCCCTGCACATGCAAGGGGAACCCCCGTATCGACCGGACTTCCCTGCGCTTGCTAGGAGAACCCCCATATCGACAGGACTTGCCTGCGCACGATAGGGGAACCCCCATATGGACAGGACTTCCCTGCGCAAGCTAGGGGAACCCCCGTATGAACAGGACTTGCCTGCGCAAGGTAGGAGAACATCCATATCGACATGACTTCCTTGCGCAAGCTAGGGGAACGCCCGTATCGACAGGACTTCCGTGCGCAAGGTGGAAGAACTCTCGTATCGACAGGACTTCCCTGCGCAAGGTGGAAGAACTCCCGTATCGACAGGACTTCCCTGCGCAAGCTAGAAGAACTCCCGTATCGACAGGACTTCCCTGCACAAGGTAGAAGAAGCCCCGTACCGACAGGACTTCCCTGCGCAAGCTAGAAGAACTCCCGTATCGACAGGACTTCCCTGCACAAGCTAGAAGAAGCCCCGTATCGACAGGACTTCCCTGCACAAGGTAGAAGAAGCCCCGTACCGACAGGACTTCCCTCCGCAAGCTAGGAGAACCCCCGTAACGACAGGACTTCCCTGCGCAAGCTATGAGAACCCCCGTAACGACAGGACTTCCCTGCGCAAGCTAGCAGAAGCCCCGTATCGACAGGACTTCCCTGCGCAATCTATGAGAAGCCCCGTACCGACAGGACTTCCCTGCGGAAGCTAGGAGAAGCCCCGTATCGACATGACTTCCCTGCGCAAGCTAGAAGAAGCCCCGTATCGACAGGACTTCCCTGCGCAAGCTATGAGAACCCCCGTAACGACAGGACTTCCCTGCGCAAGCTAGAAGAAGCCCCGTATCGACAGGACTTCCCTGCGCTATCTATGAGAAGCCCCGTACCGACAGGACTTCCCTGCGGAAGCTAGCAGAAGCCCCGTATCGACAGGACTTCCCTGCGCAAGCTAGAAGAAGCCCCGTATCGACAGGACTTCCCTGCGCAAGCTAGAAGAAGCCCCGTATCGACAGGACTTCCCTGCGCAAGCTAGGAGAAGCCCCGTATCGACAGGACTTCCCTGCACAAGCTAGAAGAAGCCCCGTATCGACAGGACTTCCCTGCGCAAGCTATGAGAAGCCCCGTACCGACAGGACTTCCCTGCGCAAGCTAGGAGAAGCCCCGTATCGACAGGACTTCCCTGCGCAAGCTATGAGAAGCCCCGTAACGACAGGACTTCCCTGCGCAAGCTAGCAGAAGCCCCGTATCGACAGGACTTCCCTGCGCAAGCTAGAGAAGCCCCGTATCGACAGGACTTCCCTGCGCAAGGTAGGAGAAGCCCCGTATCGACAGGACTTCCCTGCGCAAGCTAGAAGAAGCCCCGTATCGACAGGACTTCCCTGCGCAAGGTAGGAGAAGCCCCGTATCGACAGGACTTCCCTGCGCAAGCTAGAAGAAGCCCCGTATCGACAGGACTTCCCTGCGCAAGCTAGAAGAAGCCCCGTATCGACAGGACTTCCCTGCGCAAGGTAGGAGAAGCCCCGTATCGACAGGACTTCCCTGCGCAAGGTAGGAGAAGCCCCGTACCGACAGGACTTCCCTGCGCAAGCTAGGAGAAGCCCCGTATCGACAGGACTTCCCTGCGCAAGGTAGGAGAAGCCCCGTATCGACAGGACTTCCCTGCGCAAGGTAGAGAAGCCCCGTATCGACAGGACTTCCCTGCGCAAGCTAGGAGAAGCCCCGTATCGACAGGACTTCCCTGCGCAAGGTAGGAGAAGCCCCGTATCGACAGGACTTCCCTGCGCAAGGTAGGAGAAGCCCCGTATCGACAGGACTTCCCTGCGCAAGCTAGGAGAAGCCCCGTATCGACAGGACTTCCCTGCGCAAGCTAGGAGAAGCCCCGTATCGACAGGACTTCCCTGCGCAAGCTAGGAGAAGCCCCGTATCGACAGGACTTCCCTGCGCAAGGTAGGAGAAGCCCCGTATCGACAGGACTTCCCTGCGCAAGGTAGGAGAAGCCCCGTATCGACAGGACTTCCCTGCGCAAGCTAGGAGAAGCCCCGTACCGACAGGACTTCCCTGCGCAAGCT
>JAWQFJ010018037.1:10000-30000 GCA_034096865.1 Theodoxus fluviatilis
CTCTCTCTCTCTCTCTCTCTCTCTCTCTCTCTCACACACTCTCACACACACACACACACACACACACACACACACACACACACACACACAAGCTCGCCCAGGGCCAGCCTCAAGTATTTGTGTGAAAAGGGTGTACAAAGGATACTCTTTTAGTTATCCCACTGATTAGACATTAGACGAAGGCAACGGGATAATATTGTAGGATGATGCGTGAGAATATTGTGAGTTTTGTCCTTGAACAAAGACTAAAACTTTGCTACTTGGCACGTCAACAAAAAAATTAGTGGCTGCGTTTTCAATTTTTGCTGCAACTATCTACATTAAGCCACACCATATTTTGATTTACTCTCATGGGCTTTGCCTTTCTTATTGAAGACTAATAACCGGTAAGGAAGTTTTATATGCCAATGCTGAAATACAATCAAATTTATCGGTGTAAACAAACTTCAATGAAATTTATTGTAGAGGAATAAAAATCATCACCGAAAAAGCAACGTTCCTCTTCGACTGTCTGCAAAATTGCCTCTCATAATATTGTTGTAGGAAGTGCCTTCGCCATAACTATAGACGCAACCGTCATTCAGATGAACGCTGCCGCCATCTTGGTCAACGCGCGAATATAGCACCAACGCGGCATGCATGGCCGAAAAGCACGCAAGTTCTTCTGTGGGCACGTTCATGCAAGGAGAGGAGGAACAGTGTGAGGGGAAGTGACACTAAAAAAACTTCACTCAGTCACTAATAGTAATACAGCATTCTCTCACATACAACCACTAGACGATATATAGACGCCATCATGCACACGCCACGCGCACGCCATTTACACTAGTTGCACAAACACACACTTTCATGGCAGAGAGAGAAGGATAGCTCCAGATCCCTACCGTGTTGGGTGCTGGGGATCTCCCTCCACCACGTGCTGCCCTAGGGCTTGGTGTAGACAGCACCCACACGCTCGCTTCCACCACTTGTTGCCGCTCTAGCCCGGTCTTGGCGCTCGCTCCACGTGGTCACCGTCAGTCACCAGCTCGCTCCTCTTCCACCAGATAGTGCCTCCGCACCTACTCCGAAAGTGGTCTCTCAGTCCTCACAGAGCCAAACTCCACCCGCTCTCTTACAACACAACCTGCAGTCGCCCACACTGCCCGACGCTCACTACGGGGTCGGCTCTCTATTGCGGAGGGCCGCTATTGCGGAGGGCCTGTCACGTCACGTGACCGCACAGCCAGACCGACTTGGAGACTGAAGGCGCGTTTTTAGGCAAGTGGCTCGCCTTGATGGCTAGTCAATGGCGAGCGAGACGCAGCTACGGTTTATGAGCGAGAAACGTAGGCAACGCCTAACCCTCGAGATTATCCGCCTAAGAAACGCGCCCTAACACTCCGGTAGCGCGTGGTTTCTTTGATGTCACGACTCATGCCGTGCACGCTTTTCTCGTGCAGAGAACAAAAACAGTCCACGGTGTTCCTCCGCCTTCCTTCCGGTGGTCGGTGAGAATGAAAGAGCCATTTTTAATTAATCGGCCCTTTACTGCCCGACATTATATCGAGTATGCTATCATTTTAATGTCTGTCATGAAATTCGACCTTCAAAGACGGTATCACAGTCTCTCTCTCTCTCTCTCTCTCTCTCTCTCTCTCTCTCTCTCTCTCTCTCTCTCTCTCTCTCTCTCTCTCTCTCTCTCTCTCTCTCTCTCTCTCTCTCTCTCTCTCTCTCACTGAGTCACTCTCTTTGTCTCTCTGTCTCTCTCTCTCTCTCTCTCTCTCTCTCTCTCTCTCTCTCTCTCTCTCTCTCTCATCTACTGTATTGTTTTACGTAATACTGTACATAACATGTCTTAATTGTCTGGTGGGTCGTCGGCCGAAATAAACAATCAATCAATCAATCAATCTCTCTCTCTCTCTCTCTCTCTCTCTCTCTCTCTCTCTCTCTCTCTCTCTCTCTCTCTCTTTCTCTCTCTCCCCATCCCTCTCAGTGTTATTATCAATAACGGGTGAAGCTTTATATTCTAACTCTATCCCACGTATGACTCTCAAAGGGTGGTTGGTCCCTACGCCCTAACTCGAAAGAATTTCTAAGTTTTTTTTTAAGTAACAAAAACTTTATGGTTTTTTATGCGTTTTAGATCAAAATATTCAAAATGGCCTTAAGAACTTTTGACCAAAAAAATCCCGCAATAGCGGCCACCCGCAATAGAAAAAAACGACCAAGTTGAAAAAAAAAGTAGCATACATTTTATGTTTTTTTTATGCGTTTTACAACACAAGAATCAAAATTGCCTGAGGAACTTTTGTTACAAAAATCCCGCAATAGCGGCCCCCTGCAATTGAAAAAAACGACTAAGTTGAAAAAAAGTAACATACATTTTATGGGTTTTTTTACGTTTTACGACACAAGAATCAAAATTGCCTAGGAACTTTTGTTACAAAAATCCCGCAATAGCGGCCCCTCCCCCTCACTACTACCCTCACGGCTACGCGCCCTGCGTCCACCCGTCTCTACCAATCTCCGTGGCGTCGCCTCTCTGCTCACAGTTCTCTCCTGGAGGGATTGTTTCTTAGACACTAGGGATGATTAAGGTGTCCGGAGATTATTGTGGCACACTCCACTGCAATCTACCGTCCTCTGCTCACATTCACACCTCTCTTACTCGTCGATCTCCACCTATGTACGTCCTCACGCTACTCCTGTTTCTCAGCGTCTGTCCAGACACACTCTCTTGCTCCCTTGGCGTTCGCCGTGTAATTCTATCTGTCTCCCATCCGAGTGTCAGTCTAACCAAGACGCTCTCCCCAGCGTCCATCTATCCAGTGTCCCACTACACGAGCTCGCCACTCGCGTCCGCTGCGTCTGTCTAGACACACTCTCCCGCTCGTTGGCGTACACCGTGTTCTTCCATATCTCCCGCCCGTGTCAGTTAATTTACATATTCTATCAGCAGTGAACGCCGATCCCCGCGACCTTGCCGTCCAGGGAGGTCACTCTGAACGCTTCCTACCACAATATCAACAGTTGATACACGACGCACAAATAAACATCGCTAAAATAATGCATGAGGACTTGTCTTGGTGGCTTAGGAAAGCACTGATGCAGTTTTCGTGTTCCAGTGTTAATCATGAAGTGCATATCAAAATTAGATTGAGGTCTAAGAGGCAAAGTTGTTTTTTTCCTTTCACCATGAGACCAGATTCCGACAGGGTCGAACCCAAACGTCTTTCACGAGAAAAACTAACACTGATTTGTAAAAATTCATTTTGAAAACAAAATAACTAACACTAAAATTATGTTTCTTTTTTTTCTACGAAGTCGTCAATAATGCTTCGTGGGGTTTAATGCCTAACCCTAACACCCCCCCCCCCCGCCCCTTTTGGACGTAAATGCTGGAATGACAGCGGAGGACTGACACTCCCGCTCGCGCCACGTGCTGTGAGATGCACAGCCATTGGTCAACGTCCAGAAGTGGCAGGAAAGCGATCAGAAACACCTGGCGATTGTTTTGACTAAAACTCCGCCTGCCTCGTGCCACGAATGATGTTGTGACATACAGGTTGCGCAGAATGTAAACACGTTATTTTTTCTTCATTATACTACTCTACAAATAAACAATTCATCACTTGGTAAACAACTCAGATCAGATCGTCACAGAATACGAATTTAACTCTACAATACGTCTGCCTATCCAGGACGACGTTAGAACATCTTGGCTGCAGTTCGCTTCTGAAGATCAAAGAGGAAAGAATTCGACAGGAGAAAAACGTAGATTTCTTACAGTTTGTAGGTTTTACAAGGAAAATGCTAGGAGGAGGCGGATGATAGCTCTGGTTCTCCAAGACTGACCAGGATGTGAAGGCGTCTTGGAAAAGTGGAAGACAAGGCAGCTGCTGTTGTTATCAGTATGGCAGGTGACAGACACATGAGTCGACCTCCTTCCTGACCTCATTTCTCTATCACACCCCTACCCCCCCCCCCCCCCCCCCCCACCCTTCCATACTCCCCAACCCCACCCCCTCACCTTCTTTAGCCTGCCTGGCTCTCTCTCACGGCGAATGAAGATCATTGTAAAAGCAACATTTCCTCTTCATTTCTTTTCAGAAATGTATATCCAAAGCAGTACAAAAATACTTGAAGCGTAACACGAAACATCACAAAATTACTGCATGAGAGAGATAGAGATATAGATAGAGAGATAGAGAGATAGAGAGAAAGAGAGAGAGAGAGAGAGAGAGAGAGAGAGAAGTGCAAGTACCTGGTTAGTGCAAGTACCTGGTTAGTGCAAGTACCTGGTTAGTGCAAGTACCTTGTTAGTGTAAGTGCCTGGTTAGTGCAAGTACCTGGTTAGTGTAAGTACCTGGTTAGTGCAAGTACCTGGTTAGTGTAAGTGCCTGGTTAGTGCAAGTACCTTGTTAGTGCAAGTACCTGGTTAGTGCAAGTACCTGGTTAGTGCAAGTCCCTGGTTAGTGCAAGTACCTGGTTAGTGCAAGTACCTAGTTAGTGCAAGTACCTGGTTAGTGCAAGTACCTAGTTAGTGCGAGTACCTGGTTAGTGCAAGTACCTGGTTAGTGCAAGTACTTGATTATTGCAAGTACCTGTTAGTGCAAGTACCTGGTATGTGCAAGTACCTGGTATGTGCAAGTACCTGGTTATTGCAAGTACCTGGTATGTGCAAGTCCCTGGTTAGTGCAAGTACCTGGTTAGTGCGAGTACCTGGTATGTGCAAGTACCTGGTATGTGCAAGTACCTGGTTAGTGCAAGTACCTGGTTAGTGCAAGTCCCTGGTTAGTGCAAGTACCTGGTTATTGCAAGTACCTGGTTAGTGCAAGTACCTGGTTAGTGCAAGTACCTGTTTAAAGCGAGTACCTGGTTAGTGCAAGTACCTGGTATGTGCAAGTACCTGGTTAGTGCAAGTACCTGGTTAGTGCAACTACCTGGTTAGTGCAAGTACCTGGTTAGTGCAAGTACCTGGTATGTGCAAGTACCTGGTTAGTGCAAGTACCTGGTTAGTGTAACTACCTGGTTAGTGCAAGTACCTGGTTAGTGCAAGTACCTGGTATGTGCAAGTACCTGGTTAGTGCAACTACCTGGTTAGTGCAAGTACCTGGTTAGTGCAAGTACCTGGTATGTGCAAGTACCTGGTTAGTGCAAGTACCTGGTTAGTGCAACTACCTGGTTAGTGTAAGTACCTGGTTAGTGCGAGTACCTGGTTAGTGCAAGTACCTGGTTAGTGCAAGTACCTGGTTAGTGCAAGTACCTGGTTAGTGCAAGTACCTGGTTAGTGCAAGTACCTGGTTAGTGCAAGTACCTAGTTAGTGCAAGTACTTGGTTAGTGCAAGTACCTAGTTAGTGCAAGTACCTGGTTAGAGCAAGTACCTGGTTAGTGCAAGTACCTAGTTAGTGCAAGTACCTGGTTAGTGCAAGTACCTGGTTAGTGCAAGTACCTGGTTAGTGCAAGTACCTGGTTAGTGCAAGTACCTGGTTTGTGCAAGTACCTGGTTAGTGCAAGTACCTGGTTTGTGCAAGTACCTGGTTAGTGTAAGTACCTGGTTAGTGCAAGTACCTGGTTATTGCAAGTATCTGGTTAGTGCAAGTACCTAGTTAGTGCAAGTACCTAGTTAGTGCAAGTACCTGGTTAGTGCGAGTACCTGGTTAGTGCAAGTACTTGATTATTGCAAGTACCTGGTTAGTGCAAGTACCTGGTATGTGCAAGTACCTGGTTAGTGCAAGTACCTAGTTAGTGCAAGTACCTAGCTAGTGCAAGTAACTACCTTTACTTGAAGCCGAGCCGAACCGCCAACAGCATTAAACCCCTGCCACATTTACAACGCTTTACTTTTCTTACTGCAGACTAGTACAGTAATAGTAAGTCTGTTGAATCTCTGTGTTGTATCTCTGTGTTGTATCTCTGTGTTGTATCTCTGTGTTGTATCTCTCTGTTGTATCTCTCTGTTGTATCTCTCTCTTGTATCTCCCTGTTGTATCTCTCTGTTGTATCTCTCTGTTGTATCTCTCTGTTGTATCTCTCTGTTGTATCTCTCTGTTGTATCTCTCTGTTGTATCTCTCTGTTGTATCTCTCTGTTGTATCTCTCTGTTGTATCTCTCAGTACCAAAACATCCTATTCTAAACAAACCTCGCGGATGTCTATCATGGAAGAATGAAAACCATTACTTTGCAAAAATGTCTCTTCAAAACACTTCATAACATACAAAGAATTAATGGATACGCCATGTGACTCATGCGCGATATAGGAGAGCGCTGACGCTGTTCTTATTATGTTTTATGATCACGAATTGCACATCAGATACGTGAGTGAGGTCTAAGGAGAAAAGTTTTAGGGAACTGTCAACACGGCAGCACACGTGTGGCGTCAGATCCATGCACCGCACACAAGCCACTCGCTTTGACACTGACAGCAACACCACCAAAACAATTCAGAATTATTTCCGCTGAAGTGAGATCAAATGCCTCATGGAGTTTTCGATCTGTCTATTACAATTAAATGCAAAATAATGTGTGTGGGTTTGTTTTTTTCACAATTAATTCAGGATATCAGTCTTTCTACTAACCACTAGATGTAACAACATTTAAATTACAAAATCACTGTAGAGCACCAGTTCAGAGCAAGTCCATGTGTATCACGCCTCTACACACACGCACACATTCAGTGGGTGGACGTTCAGACACATCACCAAGAACAATGGACAAAAGTGAGGAAGTACAGAAAGAAAAGGAAAAAGTTCAGGCTTACTTGGACGTCTGCCGCTGATCCCTTTCGAGTGGCTCCCTGAGATGACGGGACTAAGAGCAGACGGAAAACCTCTCCAGTGGTGGAGGGTTCTCTACATATCGGACACACCAGCACACGTTGTGTCTGCACGGAGCAGAGCCATGCACTCAGAGAACTACGTAACCATTGGTCAGCTCTCCAGAAATGGCGGGAACGGCACGTTCACGTGCGTTGAGCGACTGACGGCGATTGTTTTGATTGGAACTTCCCAGCCTTGTGTCAACAGTGTTGTTGTGAAACAAAGGACGTGCTGGAAAGAAAAACATTGGTGTGTCTTTATAAACAGCTCCATGGTGATGGAGCAATCTTCTACGCAGTGGAATCACATTAGCCGGTGTGAAGTTTGGCTACGTCAAAATGAAGCCCTTGTACAGACACGTCCTGTGCTTTCAAGTTTCCACTGTAGCCTGTAGAGTCATACAGTCTGCAGAGTACAGCAAGTAAAACTGGCAGCAGGGCAACAATGCTGAAAGCAGATCAACAGTACTGAAAGCAGTGAAGCAGTACTGAAAAGGGGGCAGCAATACTGGAAGCAGGACAGCCGTACAGAAGACAGTGGCAGCAGGGCAACAATGCTGAAAGCAGATCAACAGTACTGAAAGCAGTGAAGCAGTACTGAAAAGGGGGCAGCAATACTGGAAGCAGGACAGCCGTACAGAAGACAGGTTAGCAGTACTGGAATAAGGGCAGCAGTACTGCACTACTGGAAGCAGGTCAACAGTACTGGAAGCAGGGTAGGAGTACTGGACGCAGGTCAACGGAATTGGGAGCAGGTTAAGAGTACTGGAAAGATGGCAAGAAAGGCAGATTTGCAGATGGCAGACTGGAGGCAGGAGGGAGGGCGTGGCTGGTGAATGGAAGGAGGGAGGGCGTGACTGGTGAATGGAAGAACAAACGCTATTGTTTGGCGTGCTCTCCGGTCCAAGTCAACAGCAGCAGGGCAGGCAGGGAACAGCGTGGTGGCCATGAAAGGAGACAGGTGGCGTCAGTTTGGCGCCAATTGCCTCCTTCCCCTTGCAGCCCTGTGTCCCGCCATCCAGGAGCGGGTTTCAAAATAGGTAGTCGATCTTGGTCGCAAGATCTTGCTTCGCAGTAAGAGCTAGCTAAAAAAGAAATTACCCCAGCGACGAGCGAAGATCCAAGATGGCGACGACCGAGACTAGGGTTTATGTTTTGTTACGCTTCGACACTGAAAATATTCGATAATTCGTTCTCCGCTGACTCGTGTGTGCCTTAATTTGTCACCTCGCTGCAATTTCAGCTGGACAATTGAAGTAGATTACGATTTTTTTCTTTATTGTGTGCACGATGTGTGGTTGACGGTGAGAAATCCTGCATTAAGTTCGAATTGAAAATTCTCTCGCAAAGAGACGTAACTCTACATTCTGACCTCCCTTTGCGTAAAGGAAAATCGCTAGTGCGCGGTAGTGTACATAGGGTCTTTGACAGCACTAGGCTCAGGAGTCACTTATCAGGGCATAGGTAGTGGTAATAAAAATGTTCAATTTACACAATAACCTCAAACCTTACCGTAAACCAAGAAAGTTAAAGCTAACCGAAGACTCGTCCAAAAACATCACTCCTAGTGACACGATGCTCATGCTGTCCGCCATCTTGAATCTCACTAGCTAGGCACCGCTCAAACTGCCTCGCTCAATCTACGCTCGTCTACGATTGGCTCGCGAGCAAGCAAAGAATGAAACTGCCCAATTGGCGAGATCTGCGTAGATCTACCGAGATCTTCGCATTTTGAAACCCGCCCCAGCATTGTTTGCCGCAAGTCAAAGTGAATAGACCTGCAGAAATGAATACCCTTTTCTGCAGTTATGCTCTTTGTAGGTCTTCTGTCTGCAGTTATGCCATTTGTAGATCCTCTGTCTGTCTGCACATGTCCTTTGTAGGTCCTGTGTCTGTGTCACACCAAAGGAAGGCTTCTCCACCTGGTGCCAGTGTTTAGGCTCGTCAATCCATCATGCTAAACGACCACATGGCAATCTACGACATGTATTACCCAAATGCAACACTCGTGTACACTCCGCACACGAATGTACAATTACTAAGGATCACAAAAGGCGCAAATTAAGATGTGAATTTTATTACATATAACACAATACAATACGACACTTGCAAAGAAAGCGAACAAAAGCCCGCGTAAGCAAGCCAGTCTATGCGCCTCTACGCAACCACAACTCGGAAACAAATACCGAAGACGATAACCCAATCAGGGAAAGCTCTCTCTCAGCAATCACAACTCATACACACAAAAGACCCGAAAACACCAACAAAACCCCGGCAATCTCTCCATCTCTGTCCCATGCCTCCATCTTCTTCACACGCCACCATATCGGTCCCATGCCTTAATATCTGTCCCACGCCTCCATCGCTGTCCAATGCCTCCATCTCTGTCCCACGCCTCCATTCCTGTCCCACCTCTCTATCCCTGTCCCATGCCTCCATATCTGTGCCACGCCTCCATCTCTGTCCCATGCTTCCATCCCTGTCCCACGCCTCCATATCTGTCCCATGCCTCCATATATGTTCCATGCCTCCATCTCTGTCCCACGCCTCCATCTCTGTCCCATGCCATTATCTCCTTTCCATGCCTCCATATATGTTCCATGCCTCCATCTCTGTCCCACGCCTCCATCTCTGTCCCACGCCTTCATATCTGTCCCACGCCTCCAATCCTGTCCCACGCTTCCATATCTGTCCCTCGCTTCCATCTCTGTCCCATGCCTCCATATCTGTCCCAGCCTCCATATCTGTCCCATGCCTCCATATCTGTCCCATGCCTCCATATATGTCCCACGCCTCCATCTCTGTTCCATGCCTCCATCTCCTTTGTATGCCTCCATCTCTGTCCCATTCCTCCATCTCTGTCTCATGCCTCCGTATATGCCCCATGCCTCCATATATGTCCCACGCCTCCATTCCTGTCCCACCCCTCTATCCCTGTCCCATGCCTCCATCTCTGTGCCACGCCTCCATCTCTGTCCCATGCTTCCATCCCTGTCCCACGCCTCCATATCTGTCCCATGCCTTCATATATGTTCCATGCCTCCATCTCTGTCCCACGCCTCTATCTCTGTCCCATGCCATTATCTCCTTTCCATGCCTCCATATCTGTCTAATGCCTCCATCTCTGTCCCACGCCTCCATCTCTGTCCCACGCCTTCATATCTGTCCCACGCCTTCATATCTGTCCCACGCCTCCAATCCTGTCCCACGCTTCCATATCTGTCCCTCGCTTTCATCTCTGTCCCATGCCTCCATATCTGTCCCACGCCTCCATATCTGTCCCATGCCTCCATATCTGTCCCATGCCTCCATATATGTCCCACGCCTCCATCTCTGTTCCATGCCTCCATCTCCTTTCTATGCATCCATCTCTGTCCCATTCCTCCATATCTGTCTCATGCCTCCATATATGTCCCATGATCCATATCTGTCCCACGCTTCCATCCCCGTCTCACGCCTCCATCTCCTTCCCATGCCTCCATATCTGTCCCATGCCTCCATCGCTGTCCCACGCCTCCATCTCTGTCCCACGCCTCCATCCCTGACCCACCCCTCTATCCCTGGTCCATGCCTCCATCTCTATCCCACGCCTCCATCTCTGTCCCACGCCTCCATCTCTGTCCCATGCCTCCATCTCTGTCTCATGCATCCATCTCTGTGCCACGCCTCCATCTCTGTCCCATGCTTCCATCCCTGTCCCACGCCTCCATATCTGTCCCATGCATCCATATATGTTCCAAGCCTCCATATCTGTCCCACGCCTCCATCCCTGTCCCACGCCATCTCTGTCCCACGCCTTCATCCCTGCCCTGACTTTGGAATCGTCTACCGTGTTCATGCAAAGTTCATTTCCTGGCGCCGGCCATCAGCGACCGTGTCAAACTTCACCGACCCCCGGCATGGGAGGCTGCAATACCACAGGTACGGCTGAGTGAATGGGGACATAGATGGGGATAGGCCACGGAGGCAGGCGTTTGAACTCTCGCCAGCGCTTATCGGAGCAAAGGCATCTGGAGCCACCAGTTCAACTTTGATGAAAGAGGGCGCTTGATAAGCGTTACCGCAAGGAAGACAATTTCGCAGTTTGTGTTACTTTAAGCCCTTTGATGCATAACTGTATCTGGGGAATTATCAAAAGGCTAGGAGGAAAACATTCTGGTAAATGCTTCCACAGATTTATACCAGTGCTAGTTCTCGTTGCTGGAAGCCACACTTTTGTTTTATAGCGGCGAGAAAAATTTCATTTATCACGTGTTAAAATACGCAAAGCTGTCATGAATCTTAGCGGCATTAGAGGCAAGCAGATACAACTGAGATGGCGCCCCATCTGTGAAATTTCAGTCCCGTAAAATCAAGGGAGTTCTCACTTTCAAGTTAGTGTCAGTGGAGGTAAATGTGTTGAGAGGCCGGTGGTTGTGTATCCAGGCTTCCACGCTAGGATGCCATGCAGTTTGGTAGTGACCATTCCTATGGAACAGCTCCACAACCGTCCCCATGCAGTCGACTGTGCCGTCTCTGACAATTAAAGGGGGTGCCCCGTCAGTGAGGTATGTGATGAATAAGGAGAGACCGTGAAGCATGAGTTCCCGGGGACTTGCGGAGGGGGAACGTCATGGAGAAACCTCAACAGAAGTCCAACACAACAGCTGCCTCGCCATCAGGGCTGCAGTTCAATAAGGCGCCATGAGGTGTAGCAACACAACTGGTTTTTACTGTCAGCAGTGAAGCCAATCGAAAGCGCCGAGGACCTACTGGACATGCAAGCGAAGCACAGGCTCGCCCCGAAGTCACTGCTGAGACGGAGTCCAGTCCAGTAACTCGTCTCGGGGGTGCCTTCCCATCATTGCTGTTGCCGCCACCCCTTATGCGGTAACTGTTGTGAACTCCTCCATTCCTCTGCAATTCTGGATTTAACAGTCAGTGGACTAGTGTCTTAAGAACGTTATTTCCTCCAAGAACATTTGGTGAGAGTTTTGAATAGACTTATGAGACAGATCATTGAACAAGGATTAATTACAATATTTAAAGCTCTTAAAATACCCTATCATCTTCTCGTACATGTTTGATCCTTGCATAAATATTTCGTATTGTGCATCTTAGTTGATTGAATCTTTATCCCTCCAGGTTTACTGGAGGTCCTCACAGCTTTATCTGTCTGTCTGTCTGTGTGTGTGTCTGTCTGTCTGTCAGTCCCGACTTAACGGCTGATATCTCAAAAACTACTGGACGGATTTCCTTGACATTTTGCACACTTACTGGAAGTTAGGTTCGGTTGAATGTATCAAAATTTCAGAATCGAGGTTTGAAAAGAAAGTGACTTTTTGTACGTTTCAGTGTTGCAAAGAAGGCAAGGGACGGGACTCTGTCCAGACTCAAGGGAAGTTTTGGCATGTGTGACGTGATCATTTTACGTCGAATAACGTGACGTAATTTCGAGGAGATTGGGCATTGGTGAAGGAGAAAGAAGGATTTTTTATCCCTCCAGGTTTACTGGAGGGTCCTCACAGCTTTATGGATAAGCTCACTCGGTAGCGCGTCGAATATTTTTTTGTCGCTAGGACATGCTTGGTTGTAGGGGATGCGCGTACAGGTTCGAATCCGCACAGAAGCTTCTTTTTTTAATGTGTGTATGGTATTCGAGAGAGAGAGAGAGAGCCACCCCACCCGTTATTGTACACGTGAGAGGTTGCAGGTTCGAACCTTACATTTCCCCCCCCCCCCCCCCCCCCCTCTTTTCTCGAGAGGTTGCAGGTTCGAAAACGATCTTTTTTGTGTTTGTTTGTTTGTTTTTTAATGCCAAAACCTGGAGGTTCAGCGCCAGCGGTTTTTATTTATCCCTCCAATGCCAAAACCTGGAGGTTCAGCGCCAGCGGTTTTTAATTATTGAATTATCATGACCTCTTCTTCTGTTTTGAGAGCGAGAGATGGCGCGAATGAAGGCAGTGACTTCTACGTGTGCAAGTCAGGCCCCCATGTGTCCAATTCGAAGACCACGACTTGATAATCTGAAACTGCTCCACTTGCAGAAACATCTCCATGACTCTATACAAATTAGAAACAAATTTTGATGAACTGGAATTGCTTCTGCAGAAAACACTCCAACTAAACACATCTCAGAGTGAAAAAATTAATGAACTGAATAAAACTGTGACAGATCTGAAGAATGAGAAGAGCGCTCTTCGTGCAGACAGCCTAGTCCTCAGCCAAGAAATACACAACCAGATTCAGCAAACAAAGGAGGCAAATGAAGACAAACAGAACCTTTTAGTAGAGCTGATTGAAACAAAGGAAAAGTTACCTTCAAACATGGGGCACATAACCAGTGGTCCTGAGAAAAGAACATTTAAACAAAATGGTCACCCCTCCAACAATGAAGACAGTCAGGATGTAGAATTTCATGAAGAGAATCTCTGTGACAGCGGGGACACTGAGATTTGGTCTCAAACAAAGCCAATCCCTAAGGCTCTCAGAATAAGCAAAACGGTCGTCACTGGCGATTCCGTACTGAAATCCCTCAATCCAAAAAGACTGTCGGTGTCTGTGGGCCATCCATGCTGCGTCGACAGTGTTCGTGGCGCTACAACAGCAATGATTTCCCATCGACTACCGACTGTCTTAGAAAATGCTACACAAGCAAACAGAATCATCATTGCTGTTGGTGGAAACGACATCGGGAGGAAATCACCGACTGAAATTGTGCATGATTTCAACTCCTTGCTGCAAACCTTCGAAGGAAGAGCAAGCATCAAACCAACCGTCTGCTCCATCCTCCCCAGAGTCCAACCAGACACTTTCAATCATCATCTAGACGAAGTCAATAAAGCCCTGCGTCTGATGTGCCAACAAAGAAACATTCAATTCCTAAACTGCAGCTCTTCTTTCCCCCTCTCTTCCTGCAATGGTCTCCTCGCCGAGGATGGGGTCCACCTTTTGCAGCGTGGAATCGGAAGACTGGCTTCCTGCAATGGTCTCCTCTCCGAGGACGGGTTCCACCTTTTGCAGCGTGGAATCGGAAGACTGGCTTCCTGCAATGGTCTCCTCTCCGAGGACGGGTTCCACCTTTTGCAGCGTGGAATCGGAAGACTGGCTTCCTGCATTTCATTACATGTCAGAGGACCAAAATTTCAAGGACGCTCGCAATACAAGCAGCGCCAGTACATGAACAATCCAGCTCGAGGGACATCAAACTTCTACAACCCATACACCCCAACACCATCAGCTGTTCAGACGACATGGTTCACTGGACCATCCGTCCACGTGGGCCAACCCGCGCCTACTTCCATCTCTCCTGCAGCCATGGGCTTTCAACCTTGGACAACGGGTGCGATGCCCAGTGGTCCAGCACCCTGAATGCTCAACCCATTCCAGCCCTTCATACTGGGACAGATGTACCCGGGCTGGTCCTCCTACCCACAACCATACCAACATGCACCATCCCAAACCTGACTGGCATCAGTTGCCAGAAGTATTGCTGTCTCTATCTTAAAGTCTTTAGTGAAATTAAGTACTGTTGATCTGCTGTATATTGTACTTTTAATGTATTGTGAAGTCCATCCTCCAGTGCCTCCAAAATGTTATAGGTCTTCATTAAGAAAGATACCAGAGTGCCTCACCTTCTACCGATTATATTTGCTTGCGTGTTTTGCCTCAGCATACTCATTACCATTGTGAGTTTATCCATTGTTCATCTTTGCCTCAACCACAATTCTAGCCCCAGCCTTTGTCATAGAGACATGAATCAACCTTCCTACGATGTCATGAAGATGAACACGAAATCGGACGCCCCAGCCATCAAATCTACAATATCCTCCCCCACAGACCATAGTCACCAGTCAGCTGAACTAACCACACCACGATCAGATATGAGAAAATCACTATTTGAACTACCAGGTTTAAATGGCATCCATATATTATCACTGAATGTCTGTCATTTAGTTCCAAAAATTTATTAATTTCGTGCATTACTGTTAGATGATAAATCTCCCGTGATCCTGTGCCTAAGTGAAACTTTCCTTACAGATGATGTTACCGACTCTTTCCGAGCTGTTAGTGATTACACACTTTTTCGTAGGGACCGTGCCAAAGTTGGAGGTGGCATCGTCATATACGTCTCTGATGAGATAACTTCCTAGAAATTAAAACTCTCAAACTCCCTCAAATCGAAGCCCTGTGATTGCATATAAAAGCTAAGGAAATGAAATTCATTCTTGGTACAGTTTATAGACGGCCTGATTCAAACAACCGGTGGCTGGAAATGTTTGAGAAAAGCTTGGATAAACTTTTCACCTTTGATTCGAGTGTAATAATTACTGAAACATTTCAATATTGACTCACACTAAAACCCGGCCGGATGAGAAACAAATGGCTACATCTAACAGGAGCAAGTGGACTCACACAACTAATAACCCAACCGACACGAATCACCAACCGCTCATCAACTCTGATTGATCACATATTCGCTACAGTCGACATATGTAATGCTGATATGAATGTTATGGTCCCCCACGTCACTATCAGTGACCATTTTCCAACGCTGCTCTCGATAAGAGTTCCAACCAAATTCCTGAAAGATAACAATCTCTCAATAACTTATAGGGATTTTAAACATGTCAATGATAATTCCTTTCTCTACGATCTCAAAAATGTGGACTGGGACTCAATTCTAAATTGTGACTGCCCTGAAACGGCCCTATAACAAATACTGCAACTACACAATGCTGTAGAGAAAGGGGTAGAGAAACATGCCCCAACAAAGAGAAAACGAGTAAAGAAAGAGATCAAAACAAAGTGGCTTACCAATGCAGTAATAGCAGCAATTAGAGAAACATAAGCGATTTCCCAAAGCATCTAAACTGGAACGAAATATCCTTATAAAACACGATGTATAATTAGAAAAAGCAAAAGAGAATGCGTAGAGAATGTCATAAACACAAGTTAAATTTGGTTCCGCTTTGTTCCTGCATTGCAAGATTTGTACCAGTTTGTTGGCAATCGCAGGGGAAATCTATTTCCACTTTTTGCCTGCAGTGTGGAGTTTGTAACGTATTGATGATAATTGCATGGGATATTTTGTTCTGCCTCGTTTCTGTATTACAGGCATTGTAGTGTGTGGTGTGTGGTTTTTGTTCCTACATTTATGTTAGAATTCTTGTTCTTGATTGCAAAAGGGTCATTCTTGTTCCTACATTTATGTTAGAGTTATTGTTCTTGATTGTAGTAATAGTAATAATAGTTTATTCATACGCACATACCTTCCCTTGACAGGCAAGCTCATGGCGTTTACAATCCAAAAAATCAACACTCATACAACCACTCAACACCACATTCCTAAAAAAAACTCACACACGACACACATAAACAAAAACAAAAACTAAGATCCAATAGAACAAATAGAACAAACTATACAATATACATTACACTTGCAGGCCAGGTCAAGTAAGGCGAAGCAGCTCAGCGGGAAAGGCGGATCGGAAGAGCTGGGTCTTTAGAGCACTTTTGAACTGGGGCAGAGTGTCAGAATGACGGACTGAGAGAGGGAGACTATTCCAGGTTACAGGTCCAATATAGGAGAAGGCACGTTGTCCTTGAGTTTTCTTATTACGGCGGGGGACCTTAAGCATTCTAGAGTCAGCAGCTGAGCGTAGAGATCTGTAGGGCGTGTAGACTGCAAGAATTTCTGTAAAAGCGTGTGGTGCGGTGTTGTCGATGGCTTTGAAGCACAAAGTAGCAAGTTTATAATCTATCCTCTGAGAGATGGGGAGCCAGTAAAGTGTATGTAGGAGTGATGAGACAGGGGCACGCTTGGGACATCGAAAAACTAGCCTAGCAGCACAATGCTGAACTTTCTGGAGTTTGTTAAGCAGAGTGTCGGGGATGCCAGCGAGAAGAGAGTTTCCATAGTCGAGACGAGACAGAACAAGTGATGTGATGAGCGTTTTGGTGGCCTGCTGAGAAAGATAAATATTGCGAAAGGGAAACTTGTTGTTGCTATTCCCGCGTAACTAAGTTAGCGCTCCGTGTTGTGTCATTGCAGGGGAAAACTTGTTTCTAACGTGTTCCTGCATTGCCGGGTTTGTGGTGCCCTTGGTTTGTGATTGTAGTGGAAACTTGTTTTGGTTTCCTCTCTTCATTGCTTGGATTTGTTGTTAGTGACCACAGGTGAGACTGGCTTCTGTTTTCTTCTTCTCTTTTGTGTGTGGATTATTGTTGGTTGATCCTGCTTTGCAGGAGTGCTTCTGCACTATATTTCTGAATTTGAGTAGATCAGGAGTGAAATAAATTGTGATTGTTCCTTTACTTTCGTGTATTGTTATATTTTGTTTTGTACCTTTTGATTGAATTGTTTATTTTGCTCGCCTAAAATCTGAGCAGTAAAAGACCGGTGACAAATTCATCCTCCTCATAGCTGTGTTCAGTGAAAACGGTGGGTGCTGTGGACTCATATAGACGCGCCCCCTCGGCAAATATTCACGCGCCCGGCGCGACTATTAGAGATTATACGGTAAATATGCTAAAAGCATAGATATTCTATAACTATCTTGCTAGAGGGATTTATGTTCTATGTATATTTCTTGCTGTAGACATAGATGTTCAATAAATAGTTTTGCTAAAGGCACTGATGTTCTATGATAGACTTGGATGCAGCACGGACCATTTTTGTCTGCATGTTGCAGAAGTCATCATGATATATGCTTGCTTTGGTAGCCTGTCTACAGGCATCTTGCATAATCTTAACCAGTATTTTGCAGTTCTAATGGCAGCATGTATAAATAAAGAGTGTCTCCCTGTCTCTCCATATACCATAGTGTTGGGAGATCTTACGTCTACATTCAGGAATCGTTTACATGCAAACATATGTGCTTTTTCTACGTGCACTATCATGGCTCTTGAACCCTCAGAGTTCTGAACCGTAAAGTAAAGACGGTAGTATCTGAGCATCGAATAGTTAAAAGAATACATATGTGTTCAGGGTACGAATACGCTACGTAATTTTCAATAAATGTATAGTTTTCTTCTTAGCTTTGAAAGCCTGACTTTCAAGAGGTGTACTAATGGACAGTCTTGAGGCGAAGACAAATCCCAAATATTTGTAAGAATTAACCATCTCCAGTGCTCTACAGCTGAGCCTCCATCTTTCATCTTTTGCCAGATGACCTCCTCGCCGAAATACCATTACCTTGGTTTTGTCTATATTAATTGTTAATCCAAGTGCTCTGGACACCTCCTGCAGATTGTCAATTTGGCACTGTAGTCCGGATGGAGTGGTTGACAAGAGCACTATGTCATAAGCAAACAGAAGGGAGTAGATCTCTTTCCCACAAGGTAACATCTGTATTCCATGTTTTCCGTGTTCGCGTACATAATCAGCCACTTTCGAGATGCACAGTGAAAAAACTGTCGCGCTCTCAGTTGCGCCTTGCTTTACGCCGTCTGGACATTCGAATGACTCTGACAACGTCGAGCCCCACCTGACACATGCTTATACAATTGCGTACATTTCTTTGATCATGTTAATGAATTTGATCGATGCTCCTACTTCCTCAAGGATCTGCCAAAGTAGCGTATTATTTACAGAGTCAAACGCTTTTATGTAGTGAACAAAAGCAGAATAAAGCTTTCATCTCCCACCACCATAAACATATTTGACCGCAATGGAATGAAGTGTTAAAATGTTATCTATTGTTGAGTAGTCCCATCGGAATCCCGTTTGTTCTGTACCAAATTTATTATACCCTTCTGCTCATTTCTGGAGACGCCTGGTTATAATTGAGGAAAATACATTGCTCATTGTGCAAAGTAAGGATATACCTCTGTAGTTTTGGGGGTTTAGATTATCCCCTGCTTTGAATATATGAATCAACATGCCAAGGCTCCAGCTTTTGGGAAAATACTGTTTCTCATACACATAACGGAATAGCTTAAAGAGGAAGGGTAGCATTTGACTGCAAGCTATTTTGAGGTAGTCTCCAGGTATTTCATCTAACCCTGGTGCCTTTTTGGCACTGATATTTCTTATTCCAAGAGACATCTCTTCTCTTGTAATTTCGGCATCAAGTTCCTCAATGACTACTTTTTGACTCACATGCGAAGCAAAAGTGAGTCTATGTACTCACCCGTTTCGTCCGTCCGGGCGTCCGGGCGTCTGGGCGTCCGGGCGTCCGGGCGTCCGGGCATCCGGGCGTCCGTTTAGAACTTTAACGTTGGAATTTTTTCAGAGACTATTAAGTCTATCAATACCAAATGTGGCATGATGGTGTATGATGACAAGGCCTTAAAAAATACATAGTTACTTGACCTTGCTTCAAGGTCAAGGTCGCAGGGGCCATAAATGTTGTCTAAAAAACAGCCATTTTTCACATTTTCTCAATTTTCTCTGAAGTGTTTGATATTGATATCTCACCTATATATGCTATATAGGGCAAAGTAAGCCCTATCTTTTGATACCAGTTTGGTTGACCTTGCTTTAAGGTCAAGGTCACAGGAGCTCTTCAAAGTTGGATTGTATACATATTTTGAAGTGACCTTGACTCTGAACTATGGAAGATAACTGTTTCAAACTTAATAATTATGTGGGGCACATGTTATACTTTTATCATGAGACACACTTGGTCACATATCAAGTTCAAGGTCACTTTGACCCTTATGAAATGTGACCAAAATGGGGTAGTGAACCACTAAAAGTGACCATATCTCATGGTAGAAAGTGCCAATAAGCACCATTGTGCTTCCTATGTCTTGAATTAACAGCTTTGTGTCGCATGACCTTGGATGACCTTGACCCAGGTCAAGGTCACATGTATTTTGATAGGAAAAATGTGTAAAGCAGTTCTTAGCGTATGATGTCATTGCGAGGTTTAGTTGTTTGACCTTGACCTTTAAGGTCACCTGAAGGTTAAGGTCATGTGAAGGTCAAGGTCAAGCATGTGAGTCGTATTATTTTGTGTTATATCGGAGGAAGTCACCATAGTAGGTTTTGTCACTTGTTGAAATAGGTTTTGAAAGTCGTTCCTCCACGTTTCCAATGCAATTGCAGGCTGCGGCTCATTCTTGAAGGTAAGCTGGTGAAATGTTAACCAACACGAATTAATGAGAGTTGTTCTTGTTTTTGATTAGCGACTGATTTGTTCTTAATTTAAATTCTTTTTTCTTTTCTCAAATGGTCTTTTTGTATTAATTTCTTAGTTGAATATACCTATGCA
>JAWQFJ010018037.1:37500-43899 GCA_034096865.1 Theodoxus fluviatilis
TGCCCAACAGCCAGCCAAGGCCCACAACACATACGTACCACAAACTACAGTCCACACCACAGGCCCACAAGACATGTGTACCATAGACTAAGTCTATACCACAGGCCCACAACACATACGTACCACCTACTACAGTCCACACCACAGGCCCACAACACATACGTACCACCTACTACAGTCCACACCACAGGCCCACAACACATACGTACCACCTACTACAGTCCACACCACAGGCCCACAACACATACGTACCACCTTGTTGTGAACAACAGTCATCGTTTGAGTTTAGACCTAAGTTTAGTATGATTGAGAGGAAATATCGGTGAATATTATTTTCTGGTTATTTGTTAAAGGTTCCTTTATAAAGAATTGGAAATTGATTCTACCACTTTTGTCCGTACGTAAATCTCAGTAGATTCTTCGAGAAGCGTGACGTATGCGCTAGAACATGACGGAAGTAGGAGATGGCGAAACACGCATGCGCGAGGGAGAGGGACGGAGAGATCTGGCGCGATGAGCGGTCGTAGTGAAGGAGGGCTGAGGCCTATCGAATCCTACAGCTAACATTCTCACGAACTTTGCCAACACAGTTCACGCTGTCTGATGCAGGCGTGTTCAAGTGCTACAGTGAGTACCACCCCGCATGTTATCTGCATTCTGTTGGAAGACGATAGCAAAGATACAGGCTCGGTCGAATCACATTCAAGATGGCGATGTCGTGCAGCTTAATGGAGACGCTAGCGAGGAGTTGCCTTCGAAAATGAATGGACAGACTTTTGAGCGTTAGAGCTTTGATCTTCGGGCTGTGTATCAAGAACTGAGAGAGTTTCAGAGGTCCTGTTGTTTGAGTGTGTGATTCTACGTTCCGTTGTGAGGAAAATAAAGTTGCTACGTTTTCCTCTACTACGCAAATTTGTCGTCTCTGTGATTGACTGTAGAACGACAGACGAGCACCAAGAGATTCAAAAGAATCCGTGTTATAGCCTAAAGTGCTAGCAACAACATACCTGCACGCCAATACATCGATAGATTGTGGCCGGCTGTATAACACGTAACACTGGGGGCCAAGCCGAGGATCTCTACAGCTTCGTCAAGAGTCGACTAGTCAAGATTCGACATTGCCGAACGAGGCCAGTAACGTCATTTTCGTCGAGACCGTGACGCCTACTGTGTGGACTCAAGACAGTGGTCTTGTGTATAGGGAGTCCACGGTAAAGTGTAGTAAAGCTATTGCCGTCGTCAGTCAAAGTCGCCGACACTCCAAGAGCTGCATCATTATCCAGGATGGCGGATTTCTGGCAGGCTGGAGTTGACATCGGACTGAAGGGTAAACAGCTGACCGAGTACGTGAAATCTCGGGAACGAGAACAACAACAGGAACAAGAGATGAAACTGAAGATGCGAAAACTTGAACTCGAAACTCAAGAAAAAGAACGTGACAGAGAAGCTCGAGAAAAAGAACGTGCCAGAGAAGCGCAAGAAAGAGGAACGTATACGAGAACTTGAAGCTCAAGAAAAAGAACGTCAACGTCAACATGAACTTGAACTAGCGCGAATTCAGCATGGTGCAAGAAGAGAGGGTGCAGTTCAAAGAGAATCACACAAGGCTCCAAAGATCCCGTCCTTTTTAGAGGATAAGGACAAGATCGACAGCTACCTTGGCAGATTTGAGAGGTATGCTGAGAATGCGAATTGGCAGAAAGATGGATGGGCCATCAAACTGAGTGCTCTCCTCTCCGGGAGTGCCCTCGATGTCTACAACAGGATGTCTGAAGAAGACGCCAAGGACTACGACAAGCTGAAAGATGCATTGCTTCGTCACTACAACTATACAGAGAAGGGATACAGACAACGTTTCCGGGAGTGCAAACCAGAGGCAGGGGAAACACCAGAGCAGTTCATCGAACGGCTGAAGACGTATCTACAGAAATGGGTAGAGCTGTCAGGACTGACAAAGGACTATGATCACCTGCGAGACCTGATAGTCAAAGAACAGTTCGTGGCTGCATGCCAAAAAGATCTGGCAGTCCACTTGGAAGAACAAGAATCTCAGTCCCTGTCGAACCTTGCCAAGTGTGCAGAGCGATATTTGACCGCACATGGAAAGACAATGGCTCCACCAAAGCAACAGCAAAGACAGAAATCCCCGAAGACCGAGATCCAAAGCATAGGCGATACACCGAACGGAGCGGACACACCAAACCAGAAAGGCTGTTTCTACTGCAAGAAAGTAGGTCATCGAATTGCTCAATGTAAAAAGAGGCTGAGAGACGAGTCCATTGCAGAGCAAAAAGAGAGTCCAAAATCACGCAACCCTACCAATCGACAGAATTGCGCGGGAAGTGTCATTTTGCCCCGTGCGAAACCAGTGACTTCAGTTTCAGTAGAGGACGTCAAAGAATGTGTGAGGGACGGCCAAATATTCCTCGCAAATGGCAAGAGCATCCCCGTCGTCGCCAACGGGGCTGTCAACGCGTCAAACATGCCAGTGGCCGAAGGGATGATCAACGGGCATGAAGTGAGCGTCTTGAGAGATTCTGGTTGCAGCGGCGTCATCATCAAAGAAGATTTGGTAACCAAAGACCAACTAACTGGAGAATTCAGACTGACGCTCATGGCAGACTGTACATGCGTGCGAGCGCCAACAGCCAAGGTGTCTGTTGACAGTCCATACTTCAAGGGTGAAGTTGAGGCGGTTTGTTTGAAGAGGCCGATGTATGACGTCATGATTGGAAATATCGAGGGAGCACGGTCGCCGAACGATCCTGATCCTGAATGGAAACCAGAAAGCCGGATACAACAGCCAAGAGACGATCCTCTTCCGTTCAAAGAGGTATCCACTCCTGAACTGGAACATTGTGTTGGTGCTGTAACCACCAGGGCACAAGCCAAACGAGACAAGCAAGCAACCAAGCCGTTGAGAGTGAGCAGCCTATCAAAGAACGTCAGTGTCAACAAGGAGGAGCTGATCCAGATGCAGAAAGAAGATTCCGGTCTATCGAAATATCGGAACCGGACGGACAAGGTCACCAGAGGGAAAGGCGTCGTTCACTTTGAAGAAAGAAACAAGATTCTCTACAGAGTTTTTCAACATCCTGACGTTAGTGGTGGCAAGCCTCTGCGGCAAGTCATTGTGCCCACGCCACTCAGAAAGCATGTAATGGAGGTGGCTCACAACTCAATCATGGGGGGTCACCTGGGCATCAAGAAGACGTCGGACAGGATTCAAGCGGCATTCTACTGGCCAGGCTTGCAGCAAGATGTAACCAGATTTTGCCGGTCCTGCGACATTTGCCAAAAGACTGTGCCAAAAGGGAGAATAACCAAAGTCCCTATGCAAAAGATGCCGTTGGTTGATCAGCCATTCAAGAGAGTAGCCATCGACCTTATCGGTGAGATAAAACCAGCCAGTGAAGAGGGACACCGATGGATACTGACACTGATTGATTACGCCACAAGATACCCAGAAGCTGTACCTTTGAAGAAGATTGACACAGAGACAGTCGCTGAAGCCCTAGTTGACATCTTCAGCCGGGTCGGAGTGCCAGAGGAGATCCTTACCGACCTGGGGGTGCAATTTGTTTCGCAGTGCATGGAGGAAGTCAACCGTCTCCTGAGCATCAAGCATCTGACGACGACTCCCTATCATCCAATGTGCAACGGTCTGGTGGAGAAGTTTAATGGGACATTGAAGGCCTCTCTGAAGAAGATCTGCAGCGACGAACCCAGACAGTGGCATCGGTTCATCAACGCCTTGCTTTTCTCCTATCGGGAGGTACCGCAGGAGTCCACAGGCTTCTCCCCGTTCGAATTATTGTATGGGAGGACTGTCAGGGGACCAATGCACATCCTGAAAGAGTTGTGGACAAAAGAGATTGAAACTCCGGAGGTGAAAACCAGTTACCAGTACGTGGTGGATCTTAGAGAAAAGTTGGAGAACACTCTACAGATCGCCCAAGAGAACCTGGAGAAAGCTCAAACCAGCGGAAAGCACTACTATGACAGGAACGCTGTGGTGCGAAAGTTTCGACCAGGAAACAAAGTGTTGGTCCTCTTGCCCACTGACCACAACAAGCTACTTATGCAGTGGAAAGGTCCTTACACCGTGGAAAGTGTGGTCGGACTCAATGACTATCGAGTAAAGGTGGGACAGAAGTCGAAGGTCTACCACGCCAATCTTTTGAAGCTATATGTGGAGAGGACACCGGACCCAGAAGAAGTCATCGGAGGAGCCGTCGTGTCTGAGGACGACTATACCTTCGAAGACGAAGATGTCCTTGATCTGGGAGATGTTGGCCACAAAGAAGGTGCGCGTGATGTCAAAGTGGGGGAACAACTGTCAGCCAGTCAACGTGCCGAGCTTAGCGAGCTCGTCGGCGAGTTCGAGCATGGGTTTCGAGTCGCTCCAGGGTCTACTTCCCTGATCGAACATGAAGTGAACCTCACCTCATCAGTTCCGGTACGCTCGCGTCCGTACCCAATACCCTACCAAGCGCGCGAGTCACTGAAAAAGGACATCAACGAAATGTTGGAGATGGGAGTCATCAGGGAGTCCACATCTCCCTATGCATCACCTGTAGTGGTTGTGAAGAAGCCTGATGGTAGCAACCGCGTGTGCATTGACTACAGGAAGCTCAACAAGATCACTGTGTTTGATCCCGAGCCCATGCCCACAGCTGAAGATTTGTTCCGACGTCTAGCGGGGAGCAAGTTCTTCTCAAAAGTCGATTTGAGCAAGGGGTATTGGCAAGTGCCCATGAGAGCCGAGGACATACCCAAGACGGCATTCGTAACGCCAGATGCGACTTATGAGTGTCTCAAAATGCCTTTCGGAATGGTGAACAGCGGAGCAACCCTAAAACGAGGCCTCAGGAAGATGCTAGCAGGCATGGACAACGTGATCTGCTACTGGGATGACCTCCTAATACATACAAAGACATGGGAAGAACACATGAAGACTTTGAGAGAGCTGTTCACCCGCCTCACAAAAGCAGACCTGACTGTGAGAGCCAGCAAGTGCATCCTGGGGACCGACAATGTGGACTTCATTGGTCACTCCCTCAAGAACGGTCAGAAGGGGCTCCTGGAAGCAAACATCACCAAGATCCAGAATGCTCCACGTCCTACTACCAAGAAGAAGGTCAGATCTTTCATGGGTCTAGCTGGTTACTATAGGGAGTACATACCCAACTTTGCTGCCATCACAGCTCCACTCACTGATCTGCTGAAGAAGGGATGTCCGAACCAAGTACCCTGGGGACCAGCCCAAGAGAAAGCCTACCAGGCAGTCCGCGACCTTCTGACGAAAGAACCGATTCTGCAACTTCCAGATATAGCCAAGCTGTTCGTCTTGAGAACTGACGCATCAGACGAAGGGATTGGCGCCGTCCTTATGCAAGAGCGGGAAGGAAAGCTGTTTCCTGTCAGCTATGCCAGCAAGAAATTAACCAGCGCAGAGAAGAGGTACTCAACCATCGAGAAGGAGTGCCTGGGCATCATCTGGGGAATCCGCAAGTTTGAGGCTTACTTGCAAGGTGTCAAGTTCGTGCTGCAGACGGACCATCGACCATTGACATTCATGAACTCTGCCAAGTTCACGAACAGTCGTGTCATGAGATGGGCGATGTACTTGCAAAACTTTGACATGCGGGTGGAATCTGTCAAAGGACTGGACAACATTGGGGCTGATTATCTCAGCAGAACCGCCGAGTAGAAGTCCTGAAACTATGTGTAAATATGAGTTTACAAGTATTTTTGTTAGAAGAAATGTCCAGGGAAATTTCTTCTTAAGTGGGGGGTGATGTTGTGAACAACAGTCATCGTTTGAGTTTAGACCTAAGTTTAGTATGATTGAGAGGAAATATCGGTGAATATTATTTTCTGGTTATTTGTTAAAGGTTCCTTTATAAAGAATTGGAAATTGATTCTACCACTTTTTGTCCGTACGTAGACCTCAGTAGATTCTTCGAGAAGCGTGACGTATGCACTAGAACATGACGGAAGTAGGAGATGGCGAAATACGCATGCGCGAGGGAGAGGGACGGAGAGATCTGGCGCGATGAGCGGTCGTAGTGAAGGAGGGCTGAGGCCTATCGAATCCTACAGCTAACATTCTCACGAACTTTGCCAACACAGTTCACGCTGTCTGATGCAGGCGTGTTCAAGTGCTACAGTGAGTACCACCCCGCATGTTATCTGCATTCTGTTGGAAGATGATAGCAAAGATACAGGCTCGGTCGAATCACATTCAAGATGGCGATGTCGTGCAGCTTAATGGAGACGCTAGCGAGGAGTTGCCTTCGAAAATGAATGGACAGACTTTTGAGCGTTAGAGCTTTGATCTTCGGGCTGTGTATCAAGAACTGAGAGAGTTTCAGAGGTCCTGTTGTTTGAGTGTGT